>JAUUDZ010460547.1:0-12230 GCA_032361705.1 Panulirus versicolor | reverse complement strand
CATTTTATAAGTAAACTAACATATATAGGTTTCATTAAGCACACTAACATATCTAAGTTTCATTTTATAAGTAAACTAACATATATAGGTTTCATTAAGCACACTAACATATCTAAGTTTCATTTTATAAGTAAACTAACATATATAGGTTTCATTAAGCACACTAACATATCTAAGTTTCATTTTATAAGTAAACTAACATATATAGGTTTCATTAAGCACACTAACATATCTAAGTTTCATTTTATAAGTAAACTGACGCAGGTTTCAGTTTTATGTACCTTTCAGGGTATTGTTACAGGATGAAGGAGGCTCAATGTTAGAGAATACACTTTCATGGCTGAAGATCTGAAACGTGACAGAATGAGAAGCATCGCCACCGCTGGGAGGCCCAGTGCGTCCCTGGTGACGTGCGAAATGAAAAGAAAAATTAACTGACAAAATATTTGCACCGGATACCTTCAACTCTAGCGAGGATGGACACATTCTCTTCACATCTCAGAAGTGTTCGGACTTAAGTAATGTGTTACGTCAGCACCAAAACTTTGGATGAGATAGTTACGATGGCGTTAATCTCTTAATCCACTTCGGCTGGCTGTGTGTGCTGGGCCAGTCATCCCCAAGCGAAACTCTCTTTGTCTTATGATAACCAGTTGTGAAGAGGTAGAAGGCTGCCTGATGCACTATATGTGAATTAAGGATGGCCATTACGCTAGGTATCATTCTCAGTGTTGACTGTTATCCCTGTGAGGCAGTAGACGCTAGTGTCCATATGTGAGGCAGCAGACGTGAGCATCCATGTAAGAGGCAGCAGACGCGCGCATCTCTATGAGGCAGCAGACATGAGCATCCATGTAAGAGGCAGCAGACGCGAGCACCCCTGTGAGGCAGCAGACTCGCGCATCTCTTATGAGGCAGCAGACGTGAACATCCATATGTGAGGCACCAGACGCGAGCATCCCTATGAGGCATCAGACGTGAGCATCCTTATATGAGGCAGTAGATGCAAGCATCCCTATCAGGCAGTACACGCGAGCATTCCTATGAGGCAGTAGACGCGCGCATCCGAATGACGCCGTAGAGTGCGCTTGCGTACCTCAAGTTGTCTGACCAAATATACGCTACTTTGAGGTCACAAAGATACTCTTGGACTCTGTCTTGGAATGAAGGATGGAGAAGGAACCAGTAGTGTGCCCACGTGAAGGTTTTTTTTCGGTGAAGCAGTCAACAACAGAGACGCACCAAGCCACAAGTGTCACCAGTAAAGTCGTTGCCTCAAGTTCCGTACACTTCACCCACCGTCATGACCATCAGCCAGTATACAAGCCCACACCATCATCATGCATGATATGACTCGATATATTTACGGCAAGGCGTTAGTTTGGCCTAGCCCAGCACATGAGCATGAGATCTTTAGCATGGATTGATTGTAGAATAAGACTTCTCTACGTTCCATGAGGCTGCATGGCATGAGAGAAGAGTTGAATGATCTGTAAACAGGGTGAAGAGTGTGTAGCTGACAGCACAGGGAGTATGTTGAGAGGTGACGCCTACCACATAGCTGTACTGAGGCGCCCACCAACAAAATGAAGTCATATAAAGGATAGAACTGTACATCTTCAAGGTGTGACTGGCAGGAAATGGCCATACAGTTGATCACGCGCGCCACCTGGTCAAAAGATTCCTCACTGCCTGCGGGCAACAGAGTGGGTCGCATCGAGGGGATTATTACCAGTGCTGTCTATAATCTCACTGATGCTTTGTTTGACAAGAGAAACAAGAATGATATATAAAGGCATTAGATTATTATTTAAGCTGCTGTCCAACTGCAGGATTTGGATAATATGCTAATGGAGGATAAGAGCTTTTTGTAATCGTCTTGGGAAGATGGTTTGTAGAACCACCGCTCGTAAGCACTTCAGACAGTACTTAGTACTTCGTGATCGTATAAGTTACTCAAGATTGGATTTGGATTTGTCTACCAGGCAGAAAGAGCAAGACGAGACACTGATGGTTCTATCAGTTGGCATCTTTGTGATAAAGAAGAGAAAAACAAAATTTCAGTCGTACTGCAACTGGCCAAAAACAACACGGTGAATAAAACAGACGTCAACCATTGAGGATTATCAGTCTCGTCCTCCACCATCACGACTTGGTTGATACGTTCCACACGACCTGATCAAAATGGCCAAGACTTGGTTGATCCATCTCTCGACTGTATAAGTGCCGTTTCAAGAATGTGAGAGAAACGATTTAAGTCCTCAGGGATACTTCTTCGCCAGGTCATAGGAGAGAGTACTCCAGGTCAGGAGACAATATCCAGGTCTTGAAACGCGACTCTCCATGCCGCCAGGGAAACCTACCAAGGACATAGAACAAGACGACTCGAGGAAGAGACTTCTCCAGGTCGTGAAGATACGTCTCTAGGTCACGATGGAGATGTCTCCAGGTTGTGAGACTTCTCCAGGTCGTGAAGATGCGTCTCTAGGTCACGATGGAGATGTCTCCAGGTTGTGAGACTTCTCCAGGTCGTGAAGACGCGTCTCTAGGTCACGATGGAGATGTCTCCAGGTCGTGAGAACGACAGCTGCAAGTCGTCAAAAGGACAAGACTGTCCTAAGTCGTGCCGGAGATCTCTCTAGGCCATGAGAGACATCTTCGTGCCGTCATTGAGACAATGCCTGGCCCTTATAAAGGCGTGTTTATCTCTTGATAGAGACGTCTCCAGCCGGTGATGGTAGACTACGTCTGGCCGCGACAGAGACGCTACCACGTCGAAAGAGACGTTTCCGAACCGTGGACGAGACGTTTCGAGGTCGGAAAAGAGACATCTCGAGACCTTGAAGTAAACGTCTTCTCCTGGCTGTGACACAGACTTCCCCTGGCCTTCTCCTAGCTGACACAGACGTCCCCTGGCCGTCTCCTGGCTGTGACACAGACGTTCCCTGGCCTTCGTCTAGCTGTGACACAGACGTCCCCTGACCGTCTCCTGGCTGTGACACAGACGCTCCCTGGCCGTGAACCAGGCGTCCCCTTTCCATGTAACATGAATCCTGGAAGAGGCAATTCGCCTGAGCAGAGTGATGCAGTAGCCTTCTAAGACTTCGTGGGAGGGAGGGAAACTGTACACTTTGATTGGATGGTACTCAATAGTTCTGCCTTCCAGTACAACGTGGTGCTCTGTTGCTCTACTACCGGGGAAAACAGGGTGCTTTACAGCTCTACCATCTAGAAAACGTGGTGTTCTCCAGCTCTGCCATCTAAAAAATTGGGTGCCCCACAGCTCTACCATCTAGAAAACGGGGTGCTTTACAGCTCTGCCATCTAGAAAACGGGGTGCTCTACAGCTCTGCCACCTAGCAAATGTGGTGCTCTCCTGTTCTACTCCAGGGAAAACGGGGTGCTCTGTAGCTCTGCTAGTCAGATATTGTGGTGTTCATCAGCTCTTTTTCACAGAAGTGGTACTCTTCAGCTCTGCTGGCCAGGAAATGTGATACTCTACAGCTCTGCTACCTAGGATAAGTGGCGCTCTATATCTCTACTACCTCGAAAAAAAGTGGTGTTCCACAGCTTTGCTCTCCAGATTACGTGTTGCTCTATAGCTCTTTTACCCAGGCAGCTTGGTACCCAACAGTACCACAAGGCGAAGAGACTTTGTTCCCTCCAACACTGCTACTGTGGCAGAAGGCGATGCTCTACATTTCTACCACCATTCAGGAAAATTTTGCTACTCCTCATGTCTACCACATACCACAATGTGGGAGCCCCACAGCTCCACCACTTAGTAACACGTGGAACTCTGTAGCTCTACCACTTAGAAAAAAAAGACGGTTAATGTACATAGTCATCATAACCCACGAAAGAATAAAAGATTAGACATTTTGACCAACTCACTCTGCTGGTCAGTGTTACCTTTACCACCGGGGAGCCGAAGTCCAAATGGAACTCGGTCTTTTTTTTTTCTTTCTTTTTTGCCACTTTCAAGATTTCCTCGTACATGCCGCCACTGAGAAAGGTCCCTGGTACTGAGCTTCACCTCCTTCATGGTGTTAGTGTTAGCGTTTCCGACCGTAACGCATTCACGGGCCGCTCGGGGTGAGGTCCCCATTATTGGTTCGAACCCTGGTTACGGCAGCCGGCCCACAGTTCGCCCAGCTGTTCATCAGGGCCACGATGAAGTAAAGAACGTGCTACGCCGACTGAGTCGAGGGTTTTGGTTCATAAGCGAGAAAACACTGGGCGACACCAGTGGCCGTCGAGAGAGAGAGAAAGAGAGAGAGAGAGAGAGAGAGAGAGAGAGAGAGAGAGAGAGAGCATTAAGAGATGGTCCTGATCAATCCGTGTCCCGCGCCTTCTCAGAAAAAAAAAAAGAAAAAAGATTCAAGTTGAACAAGAACTGGCCATAGTGTGATCGCGTATCCCTCTCGTACACTAGTTTCAGATCGAGCCCTCCAGTTATGATACAGTCAGGCCAGATCAGTGTATTTCAGAGAGAGAGGTTACGAGGAAATGTGGAGTGGAAACTGCAGGTGGAGGATTATGCTAAGTCAACCCTCCGTGATGGTCGCCATCAGCAACTTTTCGTTATATTAAGCACGCTCGAGAATGATCAGAAATTCTAAGGTATATATATAGAAACGATGCCATACTGATTAATATTATAGATGTCATATTGTTTAATTGTATTGGTGCCATATTGATTAGTAGTATTAATGTTATATTGATTGGCGATGTTATTATTATATTGATTAATAGTATTGGTGTTATATTAATTGGCGATGTTGTTATCATATTGATTAATACCATTGGTTTCGTGTTGATTAATGGCATTGCTTCCATATATCATAGTCAAGAACATTTGTGATATTTTATGAACATCATCGTAACCCTAATGGTTATATTAACATTAATGACACATTAACCAGTCAAGTGAAATTAATATAGACGCTACGACACATGAAAACATATAGTCCCTGTCTTCTTTTTCCTTCTTTCAGTTTCATTCTTTCTTCATTTTGACCCATATGACGTCTAACTCTTTTTTTATGGAACGTAATTCCCACGTCTCATTCATTCAAAAGTTTTGAATTTAGATACAAAATAATTCTGGAGACATTTTCGTTCCAGCTACATCACAGTTTTGTAAACACTTTAGTCTCGAGCACATTATACTTTTTTGAACATATTATACTTTAGGGACACCATGTAGTGTGCAGACATCAGAGCTCTGTACTCCTTATAATTCTGGGTGCATTATAGTTCTGGAGACGCATTCCTCCTGAATACATAATGTCGAGAGCATTGTAACATTAGAGAACCCTGGATATACTGTACGTAGGTAGGTCTGGATGCATTATGACCCCGGAGGAATTATAATTCAGCACACACATATGAGACTCTCTGTTGTCACCTGGCAACCGGTTGAAGGCTTGCAATAAAGCCTCTTTTCTCATGCCACCTCTGATGCCTATCAGCTGTCTCCTATCTTTGTGTAAAACAAGTCCTCTAAGCAAACGTAGATATTCGGATATTCTAGGCCTGTTGTGCTTTTCTGTCCCATGATTGGCCATCCTCTCTCTGTATGTATATACACCATGTTCTGCTACGCGTCTGGACTTTAGTTTGATGAAACTCTTGTTATGGCCTCTGGCATCGTTGGAATACTCCAGGATCTGCTGTAAACGATTGTTTGTTTTGGTTCCTTATTATGTCCGTCTTATGTTGATATTTGCTTTGTTTTGCTTCTTTTGTTTTCGTCTGTTTAAGCTTCTTGGTTCATTCTCTGTGTCAGTTTAGGCGTCCGGGTTCATACTGTGTCGGTTCAGGCATCCGGGTTCACACTGTGTGTCAGTTCAGGCATCCGGGTTCATACTGTATGTTGGTTCAGGTATCCGGGTTCATACTGTGTGTTGGTCCAGGCGTCCGGGTTCATACTGTGTGTCGACTCAGACGTCCGGGTTCATACTGTGTTTTGGTACAGGCGTCCGGGTTCATACTGAGTGTCGGTTCAGGCGTCCGGGTTCATATTGTGTGCCAGATCAAGTTTTGTGGTTCATACTATGTGTTGGTTCAGGCATCCTGAACGTCTCTGGTTCAGGTATCCTAGCTCAAAATACGTTCGTAAATTTAGTAAATAGAAGGATTAAGGGATTTTTTTTCATCACAGGAAGTCCCAAAATCCTTGTAATCAGCAAACATGATGTTTACCTCGGGGGCGCTTGGTTTAATCAAAGGGTTCCATTAACGGGCGTGGGTAGACGGCTCACAGCTCACCTAGCTGTTCATCTTTCCCTCTAGTTGGTAGATGAATTGGTATCAAATTTGGGGTAAAGCACCACAGCTGTGACAAAGCTGGCCAGCTGACTAGTTGTACACGTGACCTGGTTTGGTCTTTGGTCTTGATGGCCTTTAAAAGGAAATATTATGTTGTTTACAAACACTCTCATTACCATCTCATTAATCATCGTCTGACACGTGCAGCTCAGTGAGAGGCAATCATCCCAGGTATACTAAAATATTTTTGGCTAAGGATTATTTTTTAATGTGTTCATAATTAATCCAGGGCTCTCTCTCACATTATTAGCGTTCCGATTCTTTCATTTTCCTTTTTAGATCCTTGTTATATTCAGTTACCGTGGAATCTTTTTTGATGTATGAATTTCGAATTCATGTTGGTCAAATGCTGAAGTGAAGTTGCTCGGGAAAGAGAGAACAGAGATGTGTGGGCAGTGCTGCAAGGAAAGTAGTGGGAGGGATTAGAAAATGTACAAGAGAAAGCGGCATGTTCAAGAGGAAAATGAAGGGGATAAAAAAAAGCGGGCAAATGAGTTATGGTAAGCGAGTATCATAATACTTCAGGAAGAATAAAAAAGATATTAGAAAGGAAGTTGATAGGATGAAAAAGTTGAGATAACAGGGAACATCAGTGAATGGGGTAAATGGGGATGTGGTAACAGGCGCACATGAAGTTAAAAAGAGATGGAGTCAGTACCATTAAGGACTGTTGAATTTGTTTGGTGATAGGATTTGGGATGTATGTCAAATGAGACAGGCATGGGAAGTGGTTTGATGAAAAGAGGAGATGCAGTGAAAGTCCTGCGTAAAATGAAATGTGGCAGGATGGCTGGAGAGGATGGTATTGTAGTTGAGTTTCTTAAGGAAGGGGGTGACTATGTTCTTGATTGGTTTGTTAAGATATTCACTCTATTTATGGAGCTTGATAAGGTGCCTGAAAATTGGCGGAACGCATGTATTTTTCCACTGCATAAAGTCAAGAGGGATAAAGGTGAGTGTCCGAATTACAGAGGTACCTGGTAAGTCATATGGAAGCATGACGACTGGGAGGATGGTGGCATACTCTTTGGAACAGATGGGGAGGAATATTATGGTATCAAACGTGGTAGAGGATATGTGGATCAGGAGTTTACCTTCACGAATGTGTATGAGTAATATTTAGAGAAACAGAAGGATTTGTATGTGGCATTTATGGATCTTTAGAAAGCATATGACAGGTTGATAGAGATACTTAGAGGAAGGTGTTGTGACTATGTGGTGTGGGAGGGAACTTATTGAAGCAATGAGGAGCTTTTGTCGAGTTAAGTGTCTGTACGATTAAGCAGAGGAGGTTGAGAGATTTCAAATGAAGGTGGGTCTGCGGCAGGGGTGTGTGATGTCACCATGGTTGTTGAATCTATTTATGGATGGAGTAGTGAGGGAAGTAAATGTAAGGATCTTGGAGATAGGGGCAGATAAGCAGTCTTTTGGGATGAGGGTTGGGATGCGGGCATGAGAGATGAGTCAGTAGTTGTTTGCTGATGACATGGCGCTCATAGCAGATTTGAGCAAGAAACAGCAGCAGTTGATGACTGAGTTAGGTAGAGTGTGTGGAAGGAAGAAATTAAGAGTGAATGGGAATAAAAGCAAGGTTATTCGGCTAAGTAGTGGACAGGGACAGGTTAGTTAGGGTGGAAGTTTGCACGGAGAAAACCTGGAGGAAGTGAAGTGTTTTAGACACCTGAGAGTGGACAAGGCATCGAATGGGCCCATGGAAGCATAGGGTAGGTGAAGGGGGAGAAGATCGTGGGTGCATGGACGAATGTGTGAGAACAGAGGCCGTTATCTGGGAGGGCGAAGATGGGTATATTTGAAGGTAATAGTCTCAGCATTCCTGTATAGATCTGAGGTAGGGGCTTTTGATGGGAATCTATGGAAGAAGGTGAATGTGTTTGATTTTGTATGCTTGAGGGCATTATGTTGTGTTAGGAGGGTAGATCGAGTAGGGAATGATATGGTAAGAGAAAGACGTGGAAGTAGGAAGAGCATGGGTGGGAGAAATGAAAATGGCATGCTGAAAAGGTTTGGACATATGGAGAGAATGAGTGAAGAGAGGTTGATAAAAAGGATGTGTGCGTCAGAAGCGGAGGGGACAAGGAGAAGGTGAAGACCTCATTGGAGATGGAAGGATGGATTGAGAAGGATTTTGAATGCTTGGGGCCATAACATGAAGGAAGATGAAAGTCGTGCGTGGGATGAAGTGAAGATATGTCGTGTGCAGGGAGCGACGTACCGTTAATGGCTGAACGAGGGTGTATGAAGCAGTTGGTGGAAACCACGAAAGAGTCTTTGGGGCCTGATTGTGGATAGGGAGTTATGGTTTTGATGCATTACACATGACACCTCGAGAATGGATGTGAGGGAATGCGGCCTGTTCTTCGTCTGTTACTGGCGCTGTATCGCTACTCCGGGAAACGGCAAACGGGTATAAAAGAAAAAAGAGTAAGATTTTTTTCTACGTATCATTGCTTTTCCTACCAGATTCTCTGTTATCTACAGATTCCAGACGTAGGACGAACACGATTACCTCAGACGTGAGATCTCATCACCATTTCTTCTTTGTAGACCAACTTACCATCTCTCTCCCGTGTAGAGGCATCAGGAACGGACAACTGAACCACCAGGTCAATTCCCGTTCCTGCTCTCTGTAGAAGGTGATAATCTAGGATGGTAGGACATCCAGCCCACACCCTCAGCGATGAGCAAGAGATACGTAAGCAGTGTGTGTTCTCCCTTAACCCCAGGGAGTCATATCTCGCATATGAGCCCTAACTCAATTTCAAACTCTCCCGGTAAATGTTTGCTTATTGATTTTGCGATCAGAACAATCCTAAAGCGATTTTTCTTTGGTACAACAACAACAAAAGGTTTTATGAGATATTTCATGTTGATCTTGACAAAGACGTAACCCGGAGCGGGAGAGAGGCTGATTGGAAAGTCATTGTGGTGGTTGACTTGAGTTAGAGATCTCTTTTGCCAAAGCCCGCCTGTGACAGGTAGTCAAGTTGTAGGAAGAGAGAGAGAGACAGAGAGAACGATAAGAAGATAAGCGGTGAAAAGATCAAAAGAAGAAATGAGAAAGAAAGAGAAGGACCAGATTGAGATGTCAAGACACAGCAGACAAACACCAAATAGACAGTAGACAGATAGAAAGACAGAAATGTTTCTTTTTCTTTTACATTAGCGGCTCCAGCCACGGAGAAGAGTCCACATCAAGGCCGAGCCTTAATTGAAATATAGAGTGATAGAGAGGTTAGTTAAAGGGAAAAAGAAGAGACAAGGGAAGGTATTTGCGAATTTTTGAAGCAGTGAAAAACCTATCTTTTATAATGTACCCGGTCACGCTTATGGGAGAGACATGGGATGATAGAGAGTTCCAAAGCTTCGATGTGTAGGGTAAGAAACGGTGATGAAAGTACCACCCTTACCTCACCCCTCCTTGAGTTGCCAACGACCACATTATAATCATGTGACGCAGCAGTTTGCCGAGTATCGCGTGGTCTAGCTGGTGGTGGGGGCACACAAATATCAGAGTAATATTAGCCTACAGAAGCGGGAAAGTATAGCAACATTGCGGCGTAGGGCAAGAGTGTCAAGTTTGGAAGTTAGCCTGGGTCAGTTGATAAGTCGGACCGCTTTCGAGTCGTGTCTGTCAAGTAAGGATACAGAGCTACAGCCGCCCCAGATGTGAGAGCAGTACTCCATACAAGGAAGGATCAGTCCTTTGTATAAACGGAACAACTGTTCGAAAGAAACGAAATATCGACATCTTAACAAGACTCCCAGTTTCTTAGAGGCAGACTCAGCTGTTTCCATGATGTGGGGTTTCCAAGTAGGAGTAGATGCTGCAGTAATACCAGGTAAGTTCATTGAGTCAAGCGATGGAATTACAGAACGGTGAAAGGAGAGAGAGGAAGGTAATGAGAATCGATAGATGGGCAGAAACTTGGTCTTGGAGGCATTAAACTCAGCCAGGTTTCGTCGACCCCACCAAGATATCTTGTCTAAGTGTGAGTTTATTGAGGAAGTTGTGTCGAGACGAGATTCAGATCCAGTGAAAGAGGAAGGCGAAGAAATGAAAGATGTCGAGGAATGAAGTGTTGAGCCAACAGCGTGTGAATGCATTTAGATATTCGTGAAAGATAGGAAATCTTGGTTAAGAAGGACAAGTGCAGGAGACACCGCTGTTGATGGAGAAAGGGATAGATGCTGATCCATCAACAACCATAGAGATACATACATCGGTGAGAGAGGAAGCCAAGTATGAGGGAGCAAAGTGAGGGACGGAAATGAAAGGAGGGGAGTTTAGAGATGAGGCACCGATGCCACACCCTGTCAGAAGCTTTGGATACGTCAAGCTCAACTACATATGATTCCCCCAAATCATTCACGTATGATGACCAGACATTAGTAAGATATGAAAGAATGTCACCGGTGTATCTTGCCTGACGGAAGCCATACTGGTGATCTGAAAGATGACTGTGAGATTCAAGATGTTTGGGGATATGCGAGTTGAGGAGGGATTCAAAGACTTTGGAAAAGGTAGATGTCAAAGCTACAGGACGATAGTTAGAAGGTTTAGAACGGTCACCCTTCTTAGGGATGGGATATACCAACGCATACTTCCAAGAAGAAGGAAAAGGTTTGGTTTTTAAACAGAAATGGAACAGACGAGCAAGCACAGGTGCAAGTTCAGAGGCACACTCTTTCAGTACACGGGGATGGATGCCATCAGGACCACAATCCTTGCTTGTATCCAGAGAAAGAAGCTCTATTCGGTCAGTCGAAAAGAGATAACGGGAAGGGGCATATGATTAGTAAGAGGAGGAGCATCAGGGAGTGAAGGAATGTTAGTCATCTAAGGTGGAGTTAGAGGAGAAACAGGAACCTGTTTCTCGAAAGGATCCTGGGATCACGCCAGACCCCTTTTCCTGGAGCTCCTGCAACTTCAATGCTGCTCTACTTCCAGTAGCAAGAAAATAATGGACACCTGTGAAGTGAGAAGTTCTTTGACGAGATTGTACTCCCAGTGATACAGCATTGCCAAAGGTGACTTCCCACCTGTCTGAGTTGCACTGCCATATACTTGTTAGTGATATTTATGGCCGGTGCGGTATAATACAATAATGATGGTATGATTTATCTTAACTTTATTTTCTCACCCTGATGTGTAGCGGACTATTTTGCCTGGGAGTTCCACCGTCTCTTAGGTCAACCTTTGTGAGGAGACTCACATTACGTTATGGAGAATTTATTTTTTACCGCAAGTAATACCCAAGGGGACGGACGTTACGGATTACATTGGTAAATCAGTCAATTTACGTTTGGTTTACCAGAAGGTGTTAGATAGTCTCGCAAACAGCTGACTTGGTTTCCTTAAGGGCAAGTGGCCCTGGGCAGCCGACGGTAACGTGTGGCGTTCATTTACACACGCGCTGGCAGTGACGGACGCCATCGGTGACTGACGGTAGGAGGAGGGAAAGTCGCTGCCACTGCCGCCGGTATTGTACGACGAATCGTCGCTACCTGTGGTCCTCCTAGGGCATCGCTGGCGTGCACCAGCGACGGAGGGGCACCATCACTAGCGTACACCAGCGACGGCCGGGTACCTTCACTGGCGTACGTTCTGTTCACCTGAGTAGCGTCGTGCAGCTCACGTGTTCCGTAACGTAGGATCTTCATACGTCATGTCAGGAGAAGCTACCGTAAACATTTCATTTTAAGATGACGTCTGTGAAACCGAAGCCAAATGTATTTTCTTTAGGTTATTGTGTTGTAAAACCATACGAAGATGGTAATTCTTATAAGATTCCCTTATGAAGCATGGTTTAGTATATTTACAAGCGAATCCATTATAAAAGGAAAGCCAATTGTGTTATAATAACTTGAGTATATAT
>JAUUDZ010460536.1:0-12230 GCA_032361705.1 Panulirus versicolor | reverse complement strand
GAGAGAGAGAGAGAGAGAGAGAGAGAGAGAGAGAGAGAGAGAGAGAGAGAGAGAGAGAGAGAGAGAGCAGTAATGGGATGGCCTTGATTAGGGCCTCATCAGTTGACCCTGCAGTGTTAGAAAAAAAAGTGAAAAAGAGGGTTATGCAAACCAGGAAAATCGTGGTTAACTCATGTAAAACACTTGTAAAGTTAATAGAGCCTATGAAAATTTCACCTTGTCTCCTCAGCAGCAGGTATTTGTAATAGAAATATACCAGCATTACTATGGTTTTCCGACTGCATGGAATGCTGATTGTGAGAAGCGTTGGGGGATGACTATGTCTCGTCTGTCTGCCGACATTCATCTGAAGTCGTTGCAATACTCAATCATAGACGTGACTGGTATATTTCGACAAGAATATTGAGTTTTAAGAGATTTTCATACCTTCTGTTAATCTTTACAAGTCTCTCCCCAGACACTCGTAGCACTCACCACTATCGTCTTATCTAATATTGCATAGTAAACTATAATGCTCCAAACCACGTTCAGCAACTTTAATTGAAGTTTCTAAACACTAGCATTGAAGAACAGAATCACTCAATATCCAGAGCTAGCTTCGATGAGTGACGAGAGGTACTATAGCAAAATTTGTTATATCAAAGCTGGAAAAAAACTCTTGTAAACCACAGCTTTCTAAAGCTGTCAGTATTTTTCAGTATACATTTGAGCTATGTTATTAGCCCAACAGTATCAAAATCAATGATGGCCTTATCAATTGCCCATCGTTGTCAAAATTCCATGGCATCACATAAATCTGTCCCAGTTACTGTGCACAGCAGCTATGTAAACCACGTTGCTGTTAAAATAAAGTGGTCATATCAGTATTATATTCTTGTATGAATACATGGCGGCCATGAATAGCCCCAGACCACAATATAATGTGCCTCTTCTGTAGGTAAATCTATGCATCTTCCAATCAACTCGAGATCTGAATCCTCATATGTTCATGTGTCAGGCTAATGGTCGGTGCTACCGGCGCCACAGAGGGCAGTTCCACATAGGTCAAAAGTAAAAGGAGCAATCCACGCCAATGCTCACCCAATCGCATCTTGAATTCATCTTCAAACTCACTCTCAAGCCAGTCAGGATGATCAGCACCTGCCAAGACAATGGTGCTTGCTCGCTTACCCCTACCCACAGGGCGTCTCCCAACCTGCAAGTATTGCGAAGTTTTTTGGGGAGGACTGAAGGTGATGAAGAAGATGAGTTTCTGTTAGGGTAAGCAGTGGCCTGGATTGCTCCATTCACACCTTGACCCGAGTGTCGACTCGTCCTCTGTGGCGCCGGTCGCACCTCAGCCCCTGTGGAGCAAATGCGGCATTTTCGGATGTATATTTCAATTAGACACAAAATCGATGCACACTTCTCATTACAACGGCGAAGTTTCATTTAGCTCCGGGATGGTTTTCACATCTACAAGATTAAGATAAGTTCCATATTCTTCCGCTTATACTGTTGCCACCACCTCCTGTCCATCTTTCAACCATGTCGTCCAGCCGAACTACAAATTGTCAGGCACTTCTGATTTACTAAGGCACAAGAAGAATGGCTAAGTGCACAAACATATTATTCTTTTCTTAAATCCCCCTAACCCTTAAGAATTCTCGAACACCAAAGCACAACTAACACTGCTTACCTTTCGTGCCAGCAGCGGGTGCCGGAGTGACCCACAAGCTGCCTGACGGTGGCTAACTAAACTCGGCTCAGGTACCAGATATTACCATCAACTTTCATTCGTGTTTGGTAAAGATACGAAAATAAAGCGATAGTACTATTATTTTCTACTGTTGATACTACTATATAACAACAATAAATAAAATTTGGTGGATGATGTAAACAATTTTGTAAGTATTTACTAACATTTCCTAACCCCCGACGAAGATCCATTTTTTAAAACATCGTATCCTCTGCAGCGCTGCAGGCATGGCTGACACCCTCCCCCATCCATCCCCCACCACCACCACCACCAGATGCCAATAATACAAAAGCCTCGGTCAGTATATTTGATGATTAATAAATAAGAGAGATCGTTGTAACGAGAACATTTTTCTTGTGACGACTTTTAGCAAGAGTATCTTTTCCGATGTTTACGAAAAGGATATTTCTACAACGATGTCTTTTTCTTCTCTCCTCTTTAATAATACTGCAGTTCTTTTTCAGAATCATGAGAAACTTTTTTCATTGCATAGATCTTGGGCACAGTTATGATTTTCCTCCATTATCTATTACTTACAGAATCAAAATTGCAATATGAAGGAATAGGACAAAGAATGTGGAGAAACACATACCAGGACAGTATTAGACAAGTTTTATATATAGTTTCATCGTTTTTTCATCTTGGGATCGAATTTGACTGATAAATGATGGAACATCTTGGATAGGCTCGAGGAGCTATTACCTTTATATTTCATCTTTATTACCCTTACTCACAGAACTTTAAAAAAAAAAAATTTCCAAAATCTTCAGCTACCGAAATCCTTCCTGCCATTAATAGACCTTAGGGTTTGGGAGTCATTTTTGGAAGATTTAGACACACCATATGGTACAAAGCTCCAATAATAAGCCTATGTATCTTCAATATGGTCCTAGACACTATCTTTACCCCGGGTGTAGAATTTCAGAGTATGCAAAGCCCAGAAATGCTGCATAACCGGAATATAGAGAGAGCGAAGAACGAAAATTCGTGATTTTTTTTTCTTTTTTAGCTGTTACTTATCCCGTTACTTATACTCTACTAGTACAAGAGTTGGTCTTATTCATTTTCATAGTCTTTTAAGTGATGCTAAGATTGCCCCTACTCATCCAAAGCCTCGCTCGTAAATACAAGTTACCAAACCTGCTCAACCAAAGCTTCGTCAAAATACGTTGCCAAGCTTTCCTGGTCATTCAAGCCTCGCAGATATACCAGATACCAAACTTTATGTTAGGTATGCATCCTGACGGAGATGGTTTAATGTTGTTTCCGAATGCCTAAAGATTTTCATCAGTTAATATTTTGGGCCCAGTAGCACGATGGACAGAGAGTGTCTCCTGGCGTTTTACTTTTCGACCCAAAACTCGCAAAGGTGTGAACTATTTTAATGACACATGTCATCAACTTCAACTTGACTGTGTTTCTAAAGATTTTCACAAACGCCCTTAACTATCGTCTTTTTGTGAACGATATCAATATTGTGTATAAGCTAATAAGGACACATAGCTCACATGTAGCTTTGTTCCCGGTGCTTTACCAACGGGGTCCAGGTGTTGCCTTCAAGTCAGCTTGTATCTCGGTTGCCATTGGTGTGTGTAAAGAAGCAGCCCTTAGACTGGCGAATATCAGGATACACCAGTTTTACGTCCTTGAGAATATCAGTTGATGTTTTCCGAGCCTCATGTTAGGCGTCTTACCTGTAGATATTGTCGGAATCAATAAGAGAATTGGGTTCGTGTTCCTTTGCCTTCCGACACCCTATTTTCATTCCATAACAGTTAATGATGTATTCCATCAGGGTGTAGGATCTGTACAAGACATCTTCCACTAACCCTAGGAAGTGATGTACAGTATTTTCAAAGTACACATCCATTTTGTAAGCAATGCTAAGGTCGGAGCAGGTGCCAAGCATCCACAGAAATGTGTTTAAGGATAATTCGCAAGATAGCTGCTAACCAGGCGAAGAATGATGTTCAGTTGAACAAATAGATACTTTGTAAGATTTAATACCGACAGGAACTGTGGCGGTGTACCTTAGAGGGAATGAGCATATACATCGATCTGGCACGAGTTTGTGATTTCTCTGGGCAACGTCTTTTATGACGTTATCAACCAACTTTTTGTTGTTTCACGCTTACAGCTTTGGAAAAATATGCACATCTTCCAGTGTTCTAAATAAGTGTACACCGAGTATGAGTTGTATTAACAAAACAATCCGTCTGCATATATGATGGATCCTAGAAGACCTTCTTTGAATTCCTTCCTCGTGAAGCGTCAAATTACGTTTTGGAACGTCAGAGTGAATGCCGCATAACTTGATTCGTGCCCCTGTGGGTTAGTCTGTGACCCAGTCACTGATGCAAGTTCAGGGTGAGGAAGAGTGTCATTAAATGTGCCATCTTGGTGTCTAGTCTCGCTCACTCACCCAGCTGTCTATCTTGGGAGAGAGACAACATACATTTGTTGTGTAACTCCGACAAACAGTAAACTCCTGTCAGTTTACCGCATTTCTACGCTCTACTAGCAAAACAACTACTTGAGTAACTTAACTAAAAAGCATGCAATTGCCCGTTAAACAGTAAGTGGGGTCAATAAGTAACAGTAAGGACTGACACTAAGATGTAAGAAAGAAAACGGATACGGCAAAGAGATGATTGAACCACAGACTATTCAGGCTGCTCAGGCAAAAGTAGTTTGTCCATAAATGCGACATTCTAGGATGTAGTATAACTTAGCTGTGGTCTGATGTTACTCCTGTTTATGGTAACAACCAGTTTGAAAAGTCATCTTCGACAGCTGACGGAATTGGACTATTAAGTCTCGTTCAGGAACTTCTCGCTCTAAAGGAATCCAACATTTCCCTGCTTCCATTGTTAAGCAGCCTCGAAGCCCTGAGAACCCCATAAAAGGGGTCTTGGGTTTATACTACTAATAATAATAATGATAATAATAATAATATCATTATCATTATTATTATTATCATTATTATCATTATCACTGCATTAAACTTGACGCACCACTCAAGCTCCTCCTTGAGAACACTCGCCTCTCTTCCTCACTCCTCTCGCAATCAGTGATACTATCATTTGATTTCTATTTGTTTAGCGTTCGTCGTCTCCTCAACTTTGTTGCTGAAGACAGTGCTACCCCATATTCCACTGTTCACTTCTCTTGCCTACCTTCCCGTTACGAGTGTGTTTAAAAATAAGGTAATTTCAATAGGCGATTTTTTCAACTAAACCATGTGTCGAGATGGGTGAGACCCCGAGTGATTGCCATTCTAAACTAGGGTTATGCAAACTTTTCGTCATTCCAGTAAAGCTCAATGTTGTCTATGCAGGGATCCATAAAGACCTAGGACTATTTTTTCCTTCAGTTTGACCAAAAATTTACATCAGCAGTGAGAATCTGCGGTACAGCCTAAAGTGAGATAGACTAGTGCAACAAATTGGTTGCGGGAGTTTGGGATAAAAGAAAGCCAAGTTGTCGGAACATCCACATGGAGTACAGACTTGTGGCCAGGGGCCAGTTGACTGGACGGTTCAGGTGCAAGAAGCCTTCATGACACCGAAGCAGATGTTTGACAACCTAACCAATTATCAGCGGTAGGTGTGTGACAACCTCACTCAGCAACAGCAGCAGATATCCAAACCTGACCTAGTAACGGATATATGATGACAGCAGATGTCAGACGTAGTTATCTAGCAAAGTTGACGAGGTAAGGAATGTTAACCACGGGATTTACAGCAACATCCAGATGTCCTAGCACAGAGAAAGAACAGATGGCAGGACTAGGCAGGAAGGTACTAAAAACAAGCAAAAGTTGCTCTGAAACAGGTGCTACAGGGGCAGCAGGCAGAGCGGCGGGATCAGCAGGGAGGGTAGGCAGGTAGGACGACTTGAGCAAGCGGCTCGTCACCAGGAGAAGGTGGGCCGACAAGGGGAGAGGGTGGACCAAAAACGAGCAAACAAATAGAAACCGCAGGGACAGATGAGGACCGTGAGAACCAGCAGGGACTTGGCCACTACCAGGATATCAGAAACATAGGGACAACTCAGTAACCAGTTCTGAAGAAAGAAACCTAAATTTCAGAGGCGTTCTAAATTATCGCCAGGAGCTAGCCATGCCTGGGTGTAGTAAGAATTCAGCGGAGCCAACTTCGTAGAAGACATATTTGCCCATCTCGAGCAGCTAGTGGAGGCGCTAGCAATCAAGGAGGGGTAAAAGTAGCACTGCTGTGAGACCCTGCGACGGTATGGCACCTCCTAGCATAACGAGGCCTTTCGAGTCCTGTACCGGACCAGGTCAGGAAACGCGGGGAATCATGGATCTCACACAGAGCCGGGAAGGTGATGACAAACAGGGCGTACCTGACTACGCAGCTAAACCTGTTAGCTATACCCCTGTATGACCAGTCGAACGACGCCGTGGACACCCCAGCTCAAGGTAGAGGCATAGGCTAAGGTGTGTGTGCATACACAAAAGTAAGGAAATTATATATATATATATATATATATATATATATATATATGAAACTCCCCGTAATACCCAAATAATCAAGGTCAGACAAAGCAACTGAGGCATGCTTCTAAGTAAAACGAAAAGTTTGCCATCCTAGACAAAGTTCAAACGGGCGAGCTAAAGGGGCACACACCGTTAGGACTCGAGAAAGTATGTCTTCTAGACTAAACGACTGGCCCGCCTGAAGCCATATCCATGCGTTGTGTTCCCAGTCAGCCTAAGGCTCCCAACTATTTTTGCCTATTATGTGACAGTTTATAGGATGACCTCCCGTGACCTTTGCTTGTCAGACGTCCCTCCCACTTCCGAATCTGGTTTAGGTTATGCAAACTCTTTTACTTCAGGAAGGTAGCGAAAGCACAAACAGTAGGCTATCTCTAATAAGCTCACAATAATCCTCTTCCTGCGTACGAGTTTCTTATGTTTACTGTCTAAAGTGCACTTGACCTCAGCTTTCACTGGTTGCTTGTATATTTCCTAAAAACAGTCTCCCGTAAGAAGGTAGTCTGTATATGCTTTAGAATATTGGTGACTCAAACCAGAATCTTACACTGCACCATAGCTGAATGGTTACAAAAGATTACCAGAGGAAGTCCTCGGTAGCCTAAAGCCAAAATACCTCAGTTTTCTAAAACAAAACAAAAATCACACCATCTTAAATCATGTCATATATCATTGTCTGTTGTCTCAGATTTCTGCAGTGTTCAGCAGCACTCACAAAATCGATTGCACGAAGCATTCAAACACTAGGTGAATGGCGTGATTAAGATGCTAGATAAACAGCGAGAAACACATGCAAAACATATCGAGTGAAACACTAATACTCTATGTTGATATCATGAACCACTTTAAAATGAAAAGCATGAAACAACATAAAACATGAGAAGTATCAAACGCTACATGAAATACTCCACATACACAAAAGCACGAAACACTACTCACACACACACACACATATACAAAATGGAAAGCATGAAACACCACACTCAAAATGAAAAGCATGAAACACCACACTCAAAATGAAAAGCATGAAAATACACAAAATAAAAGGGCGACATGGCTAGAAGGTTCAGCAGGTGCAGGCAGTCCCTGCGTGAGGCAGGCGCTGTGGGCGACAACGGGGCTGAATCATCGATTCCTTAGCGACCCGGCCCGACGTACCGTCTGGCTCCCGCACACTCACAGGCACGCGACGGTGGCGGCTCCCGCAGCATTACTTCTCCAACCTTAAAACTGTTATTTCTTACCATCAATCATAATCATGATACTGTAAAGGAATACGTCTCTGGCATGAACTGTATTTCCGAACAGACGATTCAGTACTTCAATGTGGCAAATGTAAAAGACGAATATATGTATGTATGTACATGGCTGATGAGTCATGTACAGTCCTATCATTACTGGCGTCAACTGTCTGCATACCAATGAAGCCACCTTCCATGTGTATTCCTGACGACTATGCTACGTCTCTATAAGAAATACTATCATTCATTTCAAACCCATTTTCAAAAATGTGTCCATCACGAAAACAAATGAAGTAGAGCAGACCACTTCCTTAACCAAAATAGATTTACGTCGAAGTTAGCAAATCTAGATTTTATTTCACAGCTGATCACCGAGTTTAAGTCAAAACAAACAACTTGTCGGTAGAAGAAGTCGTCTTAGCAAAAAGAAACTTGAAACATTTAGTAAATGTGGATCTATAAACGATCAGATTTTATGTATTTCCGGGACCCGAGCTCAAAAGTGAAATTTACGAACAGCATTGGACCCTACAGCCTTCATATCTTTAATCGTGCATTACTGTCTCGTATTCTTTTATTGTCTTTTATTGGTGGTAAGTATGGATCCTTAGCTAGCATCAGTGGCATAATCTTGATCCATTACCCAAAAAACATAGTTTGCTGAGACTCGGAGCAAACTTTTGAGTCATTTTTTTTTTTCTTATGTTGAAGGCTCCAGTCATGGACTAAAGTCACATCTGCTTCCATGTTCTCTAAACGTGCAATCTTGAACTGAACTGGATCTTGCTCCTCTGTATCCATAGGTTAGAAGGGAGACACTCTACCCTGCACTCTACTGAAGACCTTGAAAAAAAAGAAAAAAATATGGGTTGAAAGCGTTCGTGTTTTTCCAAGCATATTGACATCTTCCATCCCAAGTGTGGTTGCTAAAGCATATTCCAGCTCACCAGAAAATAAGGTATATCCTCTTGTTGAAATGATGAAGCTTGCATCATTTCAACAAAAGAGACTAATAGTATATTTGCAGACACGGTTGGCCACCTGCCATCCACAACAGAAATGTCCGTTATAAAAATTATGTAAATGTATCGCAACTTAGTTGTCACTTGGCCTCCAGAACAATACGTTACCTTGGATCAGGATCTGTTTTTGAGGAGCTCATGGGAACACACGAAGGCAGGTATGGACACCATCTGATGGACAGGTCCGTGGTATAGTAGTTAGGTTTCCTAACCTCAACGCATTCATGGTCCGCCCAGGGTCGAACACATCAGGCTGAATCCTGGTTGTGGTGTTCGGTCCACAGTCAACCCACGCTGTTCATCCATCCTGAGGGGTGAATGTCTTTTTATGACACGTTAATCTTACACTGAAGAGTTTTGCTGTAATGTAAGAGACAATTATTAAGACAAAGAGAATACTTCTAAGGCTGACCAAAGAATATTTGAAAAGATGGTTCTGTGCCAAGAGCAGAAAGCAGAATAAACGAAACGTTCTTTTGACACTCTTGGTTCTTTCCCTTGGCATTTGGTAAGTGCTGAGGGCACAGTTAACTGGTAAAGCCAGTCTAACGAAACACTTGGAACATTGTAAATGTTTAGTGTTAGTGTTTTTGTTTAGCGTACATGATGCTTGCGTGGTTAATGTCACCTGCTAAGAATACTCAACCCTGTATTTCACTTACCGTTGACTTTGAACTCATAAAGTTCACGGAAGGAATCTTATAATTGGACTTAGCTTTAGCACAGAAGCTACATATTAGTCGCGGAAACGACAGAATTAATGATATATATATATATATATAGTGTACGGAGCGAGTACAGCATAGTTCCAAAAGTGTTCTAGCGAAGCCTCCAACCTTACAAATGTCATTATAGGTCTTGGCCAAAGTATTAGTATCTCGCAAAATCTCCACTAGATGAGGCACTAAAACATGCTAGATTTGTCATCACAGCCGAGTTAAGACTGCAGCGGTTGGAACTTCATGCTTGCACAGTGTTGGGACGGGATGTGATACTGTTAATGCCCAGCTCAGTCCTAAAGAATTCGAGATCATAAGTTCAAGGAAAGAATTTTCATCTCTTGGTATCAACTACAATCCTATGAGATATGTTCAGCATTATCTACGAATTTTCAACCCCTTGAGGGTCACGGCTGCCTGGACGATAAACCCAGACGTCTTGTTAACCAGTGAATAAAAAGTTCTCCAACAGCAAGGGTTTCCCTTAGCTCTACAGTGTTGTGGAGGTGCGTTAGAGCTTAACAGTTAACCCATGTTACACACACGGTATCAGCATTCCGAAAATGGCACTTTTTTTTTTTTGTGCAAAATATGGCTTATGTTTAGGATGAGCCACACGCGATGGATGCAAGGGGAGCAGTGTGACGTTTTGATTTTTTTTTTCAGTTCTTGATTCTGAAATCCACTACACCAGGTCCTATCGGCAACCGTCTTCATACAAATGGTTATCCATTTTCTGTGGATGTAACAAAACAGTATTCGCAATACTTATACAAGATATTCATCAGCATATTCAGAATGATAATGCTTACTAGCCTGGACCGAATAATATTGACCTAAAGGTTGTACTTATACATAGCTGGCAAGGTAATAAGTCTATCACATGATTTACAGCCGTCTACCGAAATCCACAATGGCTCAGGCCCACCAGTCAAGTCAGTTTGGACTAAAAGTAAGGCAACTGCTAGTCTTTCCTATGTATTTGTGGCGTTCCCATGGACCACAATTGTATTATAGCAGGTGAACAACGCTGTCCACATTTGGTGCTGCTGCTTCCACATCAGCAGCCCTCACTATTGCCAAAGTTTTTTGTAAGCTTCGAAACGGCAGGGGAAGCCGAATACCATATCACCATATCTGCCAACTCACACACACATATATGTACACAATCCTCTCGTCTGTCATACACGTTCTACACAAACGCCCGCTCCGGTTTGTCGTCTATTTCTCATGGGTATCAGCACATACCTATGATATAAAGCGAGGAATCGAACACCCTACTATTTGGTTACATATATGGGGTTCAAATCCTTGCTGTTGGAAGGCATTATCAATCAATGTACTCATTGCGCAATATATATATATATATATATATATATATATATTAGGGAGGCTGAAAATAATCTTTTTCAAATGGATCAAAAGATGAATCGAAAGCATGACATGGGGCCTTTCATCTGTTCCTGACGCCCTCGCACACGAAAATGAGTAAAATCTAGTAGTGGCCAATACTAGTTATAAAATGTTTTAAAGTTCTTGACCGATAAACCAATTATAAAGAAAGATCAACGATACAGTATAAACGAGTCCTTAAGATGACTAAACTGATAGACAACATATAAGCTACGTTTCAGTAAAATCTTTCCAGTAGTGGACAACACTGGATATAAAATGTAAAAACTCTAGACCACAAATGCAATTATAAAGGAGTTAAAACAATACAGAGTAATTTGTTTGGCTTTTTTATTACTAGTGGTGGACCGGTTATTTCAAATGCGTTAATCAATAGTACCATCAAAGAAAATACCATTCAAGTTTTGCCAAAACTTTCAGCACTTATTGTAGCCTGATGCGAATGACAAAAAATTAACGTCAACCAGTTGCTTGCACGGGCACATTATAATTTCAGTAATCATTATGGCGATACACAAAAAAAATTGTTCAGGTACTCGAAAAATAATTACCTCATTTGATTCATCAGAATACCCATCAAACCAATCCACGTATATCAGATCATTTATAAATCTTTACTATGCCACTTGTCTACTAG
Source organism: Panulirus versicolor (assembly GCA_032361705.1). Classification (NCBI taxonomy): domain Eukaryota; kingdom Metazoa; phylum Arthropoda; class Malacostraca; order Decapoda; family Palinuridae; genus Panulirus; species Panulirus versicolor. Next base: position 938 of record JAUUDZ010460536.1, on the reverse strand, counting down.
TGCAGGTTTTACCTGCACCGGTAACCATGTATAATGCAACTACGGGTAGTTATCAATGAGTTGAAAGTTTCCACCAAAATTTGCTGGAGATTAAACTAAAACATTACCAGCAAATGAAATCCGTGAAAATGTCCAATTTTCAAAACCTTTTCAAGTACGTACATCAGTATCATACTTGCTTCCATGATCTTTGTTTCATTAGCCCAAACTGAAAATACCATAAAAAATCATAAAATTTCATTTTGAGGTTTAAGGAATACTGTATTCAAAAGTACTTTGAAGGTATATTGTAAATTGATAAATTTCAGTTTGGAATAATTTCATTTGTTCACATATGTAACAATTCTAAGCTGTTGGAAATCGTACTATTCTCTCCAATTCTTTACTTTTTCTAGGCACGAACCAATCGTCATACAAAGGGTGCAACCTTATTCTTGAGCAAATGATTGAATTCCAAGATGTTTCAGAATTACCCAATATTGTTACACAAGAATGGTTAGGAAAACCAGGTGTTTGTGCTATAAATCATATTACAAAAAAATAGAAAGAAATGGAAGATATAAATTTGTTCACATTTGTTCATATGGGGCAAATAAGGAATGTACAATGAATGATAAAGAAAACACAGAATTCAAGTTGATAATTTAGTAACTTAAGCATATTCGCCTTCAACTTCACCTTCTTCCTCAAACTCTGCCTCATCATCTGCAGTAGCTTCCTGGTATTGTTGATATTCCGATACCAAATCGTTCATGTTTGATTCTGCTTCAGTGAACTCCATCTCGTCCATGCCCTCACCAGTGTACCAATGAAGGAAAGCCTTTCTCCTGAACATAGCAGTAAACTGTTCACTTACGCGCTTAAATAGCTCTTGGATTGCGGTGGAGTTGCCAATGAAGGTGGATGCCATCTTGATACCGCGAGGGGGAATGTCGCAT
>JAUUDZ010460514.1:0-12231 GCA_032361705.1 Panulirus versicolor | reverse complement strand
ACTGTACCTAATAACCTTACTCTTATTCACATTTACTCTCAGCTTTCTTCTTTCACACACTTTACCAAATTCAGTCATCAGCTTCTGCAGTGTCTCACCTGAATCAGCCACCAGCACTGTATCATCAGCGAATAACAAATGACTCACTTCCCGAGCTCTCATCCACAGCAGATCGCATACTTTTCCCTCTTTCCAAAACTTTTGCATTCACTTCCCTAACAATCATATCCATAAACAAATCAATCAACCATGGAGACGTCATGCACCCCTGTCGTAAAGCAACATTTACTAAGAACCAATCACTTTCCTCTCTTCCTACACGTAAACATGCCTTACATCCTCGATAAAAGCTTTTCAATGCTTCCAACAACTTGCCTCTCATACCATATATTCTTAATATCTTCCACAGAGCATCTCTATCACTATCATGTGCCTTCTCCAGATCCATAAATGCTACGTACAAATCCATTTGCTTTTCTTAGTATTCATCACATACATTTTTCCAAGCAAACTCTTGATCCACACATCCTCTGCCACTTCTGAGACCACACTGTTCTTCCCCATTCTGATATTTTTTTCATGCTTAACCCTCTCAGTCAAAACCCTCTCATGTAAATTCCCAGGAATACTTAACATACTTATACCTCTGTAATTTGAGCACTCACATTTATCCCTTTGCCTTTGTACAATGGCACCTTGGAAGCATTCCGCCAATCCTCAGGCACGTCACTATGTGTTATACATACATTAAGTAACCTTACCAACCAATCAACAATACAGTCACCCTCTTTTTTATTAATTTCCTTTGCAGTACCATCCAAACCCGCTGCCGTGCCGGCTTTCATCTTCTGGAAAGCTTTTACTACCTCTTCTCTGTTTACCAAATCATTCTCCCTAACCCTCTCACTTCGCACACCACCTCTTCCAAAACATCCCATTCTTTTTCTACCTTACTGAAAATTTTTGAGCTATGGTTAGCTTTCCAAGTTTACATCATTATTTCCTCATGGTGCCTTGCCTTTATCTTGCCTTTTATGAGTTTTCAAATCAATTAGCACTTATCTGCTTCATCTTAAAATATTGTAAAATAATGTTTCATTTTTTTCAGCTTATCCATGAGTAAAGTCCTCACTTTTAAGATCGACAGGAAAGAGCAAAAGGCAGCAATGTTAAGGGGCATTAAAACTGTGAGTGCCAAAGGCTTGTTGTATAAAGCTCAAAAAAATAAATTATTAAACAACAAATTAAGTAAAAAAACCACATGCCAACATACTGCAACTTTAAGGATGTGTAAGTTTAAACAGAACTTCTGTTATTTATATGTACTCACACACACACACACACACACACACACACACACACACATAAATATATTCTAAATTTATTATACTTGATCAGTACTGTTTCCTGTGTTAGCGAGGTAGCACCAGGAAAAAGATGTAGAAAGACCCAACCACTCTCATACACATATGCACATATATTCATAATTGTTTGTCAACATCCATTCCCAGTGCCACCCCACTCCACAGGAAACAGTATCGCCAATTCTTATCATTCAGCATAAATAAAAGTAACATTAATCAAAATCTACTCAACATGTCACCTCTACTGGGTTACCCATGGTATAATTATGAAGTTTCTATCATGCACTGCTCTTCAGTTAAGATGCTAGTAAGATTCTGTCTACATAGAGATGCAGGGGGTGGTGTATACACTTCTGTAGTGAAATGTTATAAAGATCTGAAGGAACTTATATGGTTCCAATGATTCAGAACTCTAAAACAAATAAACAACACAATGATATCTACTTTTATTAAGCAAACAATACCGTATTTTGGTCAATAAAATGGCATCACTGTAATGTTTGTTACAAACTGAGGGGAAGCACAATAAAGAAATGTTCCAGTTATCCAAACAATGAAGTAATTGCATTTATACCTTAAATAGCTAAACTGTATATTCCTTCACTTCATACTTAATCACTACAAGAACTTGTGAATGAAAAGAATTTCAAGGAATTATAATCAATCAAAAGACATACCTTACAGGGGCATCATGGGTACCAACTACTGATTCTGTGTTGGTATTGAGATCAAACGTTTTAAGCTGACCATCCAGGCCTCCACTGTAAGCATGCACTGCATCCTGTTATGGTAAGAAAGACTCCCCATCATTAAATATTTCATTTAAAATATGTTGACTTCTCCAATTAGTTTTATTTTTTTTTGCAATCAAAATAAATACATTACAAAGTTAATTCTAAACACAAAAACATATATATAAATACTTACTCTGCCTCAGGACCCTGTTTCTGAGGTTCCTACAGCACTCAGGAAGTCAGGCACATCCACTGGCTGGGAGAAGAAGTCAATATGTGTGATGTGTGTTTGTCTTTGTGGAATAATGCAGTTGGAGAGCAGGTTTTCAAGAGAATTCAGTAAGGATAATACATTATGAGCCTGAAGGGTCGTGTGATACAGTGAAATGATGATTGTAATGTTGGAGAGACTGATGGAGTCCATAACACATATGAAACAGCATGACTCATATCTAACTGAAGAATGTAATTTCACACAGATAGATGTCTGGTGCAACAGAGCTCAGAACTGGGCAATAAGAGGGCATTTTTATTTGCTGAGCCATTATGGGTGAAACTGAGTGGGGAAGCACTGCCCAATTCCAACTGGGCTACAGTAGTGGTAGTTTTCCTTTCAAATATAAACACTTGAGCAGCGTTTTTTTTTTTTTTTTTTTTTTTAGACAAATTAGGAGCCTCGCTGCCTCTGGAAACATTGTGCTGGAGTTGCCCTCTGCCAGTGGCCTGTCAAAGGTGAGGCATAAAAGGCTACGTAATGGAAATGGACTCTACCAGTTATGCCGAGGAGCAAATGAGACAAATGATTGAGGGTGATGGCGCTGAATGTTAAAGGGATGACTGGAGGGAGCTTGTGGAGAAGCTTAAACATTATAGCTTGGATATGCTGGGGATTGGGGAAACTTGTTTCCTTGGGCAGGGTGTATGGAGTGAAAACGGAAATGATCCTTTGCCTGAATTGTTAGTAAGCTTTATAGTACATGTTTTTGAAGTTGATCTTCCATCTACAGCATCAAAAAATTTTCCATTTTGTGAAAGGGCCTTTGTTGTTGCTTTTTTATTATTGCAGACTTCATACCTGCCAAACCTTTCACTGCTTCATGTATTTTTCCCTTGTCCTTTTATATTGTAGAGACCATTGAATGAGACAACTGTAGATCGCATGCAATCACATTAACTTTTTTAATTCCTTCACATTGGGCGATTACCTTCATTTTCAATTCTTAATCAAGCGTCCTCGGCTTCTTGCCAGATCTATCAATATCTGATGGGTTTTTCATCTTGCTCATCTTCTTTAGGGCTTAATACAAAAATGGTTTAATCAAGCAAAAAAATTCATTAGATTCACTTGAATAACACATACTTACTGAATGGTAACTGAGCAAGAACTGACAGATATGCTGTGATGTACACAATGCCAGAAATGTCTGACATTCACTATCATACACATGCAGCCATTAGCAATGGCAGATGTACAACCGAAAGTAATTTCTGTTCTATATTTATGCATATTTTTCAATTCATATTTTTTTCCGGTCATATGTACGGGTGGTCATAAGTCGCATAGGTTGTAAGTTGGAAAGCATCTACTATAAAAAGAATATGTGATGAAACAGCAATGTAACAAAAGAAAAAAAGGCCAGAGTGAATGAAAAATCTTGCCTATCTCAACAAATCAATACTTACCTGGAAGCAACAGTCGAGCACTGGGCCTGAGTGCTGGTATTGTAATCGCATGTTATTGTTGACAACATCAAAAAGACGAACACTTTTGTCCCATGATGCCACCAAAAGAAACTGTGATGATGATGGCCCAAATTTCACACTTTGTATGCAGTCAGTCGGGGTATTCTTAAGACGAAATTCCATGCGAGATTCACCCATCTTTCTGAAATATCATTTGAAATGAATTTACAGGTATAGTATCTCAATGTTAAAACCCTAAACTTGAAGTTTTTGCTTTCATGCTTATTTGCTGTTTGAAGGTATAATAGTCTCAATAATTTTATATGGATGCAAGGCATGGGCTATATTTAAGACTGTGTGGAGGAGGGCGAGAGTGGTGGAAACCAAATGTACGAGGACAATATGTGTGTGAGGTGGTCTGATCAAGTAAATTAAGAACAGGTAAGAGAAATGTAAGGCAATAAAAAGGGCATGGTTGAAGCTGCTAAAGGTGTGCTGAAATGGTGTGGACATATTGAAAGAATGAGGTAGAAAAGGTTGACAAAGAAGATATATGTATCAAAAGTGGAGGGAACAAGGAGAAAAGGAGACCAAATTGGATATGGTAGGATGGAGTGAAAATGATTTTGAGCAATCAGGGCCTGAAAATGCATGAGGGTGAAACGGATGCACAGGATAGAGTGAATTGGAAAATAGGACATAAAGGAGTGGACATGCTGTCACTGAGCTGAACCAGGGCATGTGAAGCATCTGGGGTAAAACATAGAAAGGTCTGTGGAGCCTGGTTGTAGATAGGGAGCTGTGGTTTCAGTGTATTACACAAGACATCATGAGAATGGATGCGAATGGATGTGGCCATTCTTTTGTTCCTGGCATTACCACAGTGATGCGGGAGGCAGCAATCAACTATGAAAAGTAAGTTCCCAGATATAATTACCAATCTGACAGTTCTGTATCATTTTGTTGAGAATGCTTTCAGATTTAAGACTATTTTTCATACCTTCTATTCTATGCTAAGCATATATTATCACGTAATGCTCTCTTCTTTTCACACTGTAAAGTTCAAGCTCTTTCTGCCTCTTTTTACTGCTCATGTGCTTCAGTCCTTCAGTTTTACTTAAGCAATGTTTTCCTTTTTTATTTGTTTATTTCTATGTTTAACTGATGACCACATAATACATAAAAATGTTATTCCATTTTTTACATATACAATGTATAACATCATGATCACATTTCTTCACATTTCTATCTTTTGCTATGAAAGTTTTATCATATTTCTCATCAATTGGTGTGAGAGCACTATGTTATTCATATGGTCCTTCAATTCAGGTTTTAATGCCAGTTTCTTTGCTTACTAGGTCTTTGTATAAAGCACTGATAAACTGATAATCACTCTAAAAATTATTTATTCAAATTTCTATGCATGAAATTCTATTAGGTTTTCCTCAAACCATTTGTATATATTATCTGACTCTCTTTGTGGTTTCTGCACATCTTCATTACTCCTCAATTTTACTTACCCTTTTGTCATCTGGAAAATACCTGATTATACGATTTTTTAAATCCTTGTCTATGGCTGATACTCCAATTGAAAAGAGATAATGCCATTCCCAGTGGTACATCTAAAAAACAATCTAACTGAACATGGTTCATTTGCCAATACCCTTAATTTCCTAGTCTGCTTTTGACATTTTGTTTTGCACCTTTTCTAGTGGTACTCCAAGATTCACTTCAAGTGTTTTTGCAAAACCTGGAAAGAAGAAGGGGATTATGTTCCAGGGTGCCCTAAGGAGTGTGTGAATGAAGAGACATTGTTTGTAAGGGCAAAAATGGGTGTTTCAGAATGTTGTATGCATGTAAAAATGAAATGCATAAGGTAAGTATGTAGCATGAGGCTGGATGATCATATCAGAAATGCCAGTATGAGAGAAAAATGTTGCAGTGAATGTATTCTGGTTGAAATAGCAAACGAAGGTGCTCTGTAATAGTTTGGATATATGAAGAGAACTAGTAAAGAACATGACAAAATCAATTTGTGTCAGAGGCTATAATAAAGAAGCGGCAGGGAAGACTGGAGGAGAAGGACACTCAGGAATGTATTACAATACAATCAGGTTGAATCCTAAAGACAACAAAACTCTACAAATTCTACAAACATAACACTCTTATTCTGATAAGGATAAATTCTGGAAAAGCTTGTTAATAAAAAACACATTAATGTATGTGCACATGTGCACAAAAGATAATTTTTTTTAATACAGCACTAACTTATATCTATCTTAAAATACTGTGATTCCTTTGGAACTTACGTCATTCTTGTAAAACTTATCTGGTTGTATTTCGAGAAACTGGCCACAGCCTGGAAAAAAATAGATAATATAATAAGATAGGAAACATAAATGGTATTGTAAGTACAAATCTTGTATTTATACATCTATGGCACAAGATATATCCACTAAAAATGTGTACAATTTTTTCTTTATTGCTTTCACTTTTTATCATTCAAGAGAATTATTTCTGTACATGCCAACAAGAAGCTATTTCCAAGTCTCTGTAGCAGTGTCATATGTTGGGAGACAAGCAAAGTAAGATAGTAATTGCAAATGGTTATGTGGAAACAGATAGTGGTAAAAGCCTTGCACAAGATAAAAAGTGGAAAGGCAGCTAGAACAGGTGTTGCAGTTGAATGTCTAACAGACAAGCCTGTTAGTTTACTGCTATAAATTATCAACATTAAATACTCTAAATCATGTTCTACGGGTATTTCTGTAATCACAACAACTATATATGTATATAAAGCACCTATAACCTATAGACATTTTCCAAAGCTAGTTTCGAGTAGAGAAAAACTAAAGTTTTACTCAACGGAGACGTGCAGTAAGGGTAGTCATCAGTCAAACAACACTAGCAAGTGGAGGAGTCACAAATCAGTTGATAGGGGCCAAAGTGTCAATACATGTTAAGGAAGAAAGTGTTGACCAACCCCAACATCCCTTTCCTTAGCAGCCATCCTTACTATAAGGTTAGATATGATACATCAATCTTCTACAGGTATTCCTGTCATCACAACACACTAAATTCATAAGCAGCCACTACTAAAGCTAGCTTCGATGCGGATCTAAATTAGGATCACGCCACCACAGCAGCCATTTCCCAAAGCTGCCTTCATTACGGAGTTAAACTTCTACCCATATGTGTTCAACAGAAGTAGTTTCACTGACGTTCTCAAACAATGTATACTATAATCAACATTTAAGACCCAAACACCCAATCAAATACTTCCCAATCCACTGCAATACACCATGGTTACAGTTTTACATGGAATCCCATGTCTGGGTACATATTATCTCAAGCCCAAATGGAAGGAATTTTAAGTAACACGATTCATCGCTGTAATACAGTTTTAATGATCACTAACCTGTGTACAACACACACTGTATAGGAAAAAAATTCAAAGCCGGGTTTGGAGACCTACGAGGACGGGACTAGTGCTGCCACCTGCCTGTAAACAAACTCAACTATGCTCATAACAACACATGTCATTAGACATTTGTGCAATAATTACGCATAATTAGAGTCTATGGTGGCCTTTGAATTATTTGTATACCAGAAGAAGGTGAATAGGATTCTTGGGTGATGTTTATTTGTTGATGCTGACAGATCCTGGAAGCTGATGGGCCAACTGACCAATCAACCAACATAACCCCTCAGGAAGGAAGCTTACTTTGTCATTATATACATCCTTACCATATCACTGTCTATGACAAACAATTTATATAAATCGAAATCTCTCCAACAAGTAAATAGTCTACCCTTTTCTTACAAACATGCAGTTTATGGACTACAAAATAAAATTCAAATAAATTCATGATATCCGTGACGCCAATTCAATTATCACTCTAAAACATATGAATCTTGAGAAAGAAAAAGGATAACTTTATCTTAGCTTCAAACCTCCCTAGATAGCGTCTGGGGTTCCGCTTATATAGTTTTAAGAAACTTGTATTATGACCAGTAAAAACCTGTGTTGAAATGAATAAGATGAACTGTATTAAAACATTTCTCTATAATAACCTTTGTCATATTGCAAACTGGTCTCTGTAGGAACTTATCTTTAAACGATAAACCGTTAAGTGAACAAATTTAACGCAGTTCACAATGTAAAACCAGAGATCCGTTTTAAAGAACAGGGATGAAATAAAGCAAATGTGTTAGCATAAAATGTTTTCTGCCCAAATCTCGCATGAATATTGCGATGAATAATATATACAGAAACAATTCCCGACTGATCACATTCCCGGCTCAGCACTAGCTGTGGAATTATTCTAATCCTATTAGTTTCATAACCTTTAAGCCTTCGTATAATACAGATATGAATTCATTATCAAGTGTTGATTAATGATCTTAAACAAAACAAATAACATTATTGAAACTATACAAAGTGGATGTTCTACCCCGCCATTTATCAAACTGACAATGCCCCCCAAGCGTCACGTCTCGTGCCTACTGAGGGGAGTTTCCGCTCGAGAGATCCGGTCATCATTTTGACCGGATCTGATGAGCAAGCGGACTGCGATTCAGACAAATCTACATGCAGAATCAGATAGCAAATACAACCTGAGATAATAATAAGAAAATTTTAAGACCATCACAAGCTACCTAAACGAATAGAAATAAATGTCTTTAAGCACTGGTGAAATCAGGAACCTTCAAGGGCAATAAACTATATTTAGCCAATCAAGTTACTGCATCATCGGCATTTAGCCAATCAACTGATCATATTTATCAGGCAATGCAGTTGTCTGTGAGACTGGCTAGCTCTAAAGGGTGTAGATCTGTTCGCTGACCAATCCCACAACTCTGAAAAATGTGACCCATAGACTTAACTGGGCCTTGTTATTAACTGATCCGAATTTCAAATGAAGGACCAATGATGTTTCATTTGGAAATACATCAGAAACGTATAGAAATTTCAACAAAATATGGAAATCAAAAACACTAACGAATTATTACCCAGTAACATTTCTATGCTAAGTTTCAACCTCTAAAAATTTAGACTAAGTTCTTGCAGTCATCAAGAAACTGATACGCCAAATATTTTGAAAATGATGAGCTGAGGGTTTACTAAATACATGAATTCTGAACATTGTATTCCTTAAAGTGATGGGTTAAACTTGAACCTCACAATTGTTCTGATATTCATCTTTTAACATTAATCTATTCTTACACATGGACCAGGCGTAACTACAAATACAACTTACCATTCGGCTTCGTTTTCCCAACATTTCTCATTATCAAACCTATGTCGATCTTATTCTCCCAGAAGACCCTGTTACTACTATATCAGATCTATGTGATACTGCAATAACAAAGTGAACGTACAGTAAAATGCCTTTTCATTCCCTTTCCAATAAAATACAAAAGCACTGGATGGAGTCATATGTCAGTTCTCGACATTTTCCATGAATGTATCTGAGGTGTACCTTTTGCAGGATGAATACTTGCACACTGTCACCTCACAAGCTTACAACTGGCTCTTTCTTTTCATAAGGCAAAGTAAAGCAAGTCTGCTTCGATAAGCTCGTACCTAGAAACCTCCGGATTTCAGGATGATTGAAAAATAGTCTCAAATGATTATTTTCTTTTTGCTTGACAATCTAATTCATGTGGTACCAACCTGCCAAGAGTTTTCAAGCTATGGAAACCATCGAATGAACTCAAATTCAGTGTTTCATGTCTTATCATTATGTTTGACAGTTCCTTGGCTTGAAGACCAGTTGGCGGAGAAGCAGTTTTAAAGATCATTGCGTCACCCACATTGATATTTACAGTTAGATTGGGCGGTTAAACCCTATAGGCTTTCAGAGAGGTATGGCTATCCCTTTCCACACACCGTAGTGTGTTAAGACAATCAAGGTCTTCAAAACCTATAATACCTGGATCTTCGTTATGCCTTCTGTATCAGAAAGGATCGGATCTAGTCTTGTTGGCATCCGTGAGTGGACGATTTTACGCTCATTTCAACTGCATCAAACACAGATAGTTGTCAGCTTCTAGTTTTTATCTTAAGCAAGACCATGTGAAAATAGTTCTTGTCTACCCTTCATCATTCTTTCATAAAACTCACCCGTCTAAGGTGAACTTAGTGAAATAGATTTCTAATCAATTTTTAAAGTGGCAAAATGTCCTAACTATAGGATCCTCATAAACATCTTTCAAGAATTTAGCTGTGGGTTTTCAGTTGGTGCCATTGTCTGAGACAATGATTGCGGCAAGAACGTTTGGGGACAAATTTTCTGAATGGATTTATGAAAGTTAAGGCAGGTAATCTTCAGCAAGTTCCAGGGAATCACATGGTGACAGGCAAATAAAGATTTTCCTCGAAGCATTGTCCCTACTGCTGATGATGGTGAGAGCAAGAGTAATTCACCTCTACTGTGTAGAAGGGCTGGACATTGTAAACACTTTGCTAAGTAAAGGGGGAGCTGAGGTTGTACTGTAGACAACACACACATCCAACCCTCAGCCTCAAGTGGAAGTCCACTTTGAATAAGATTAATTTCCCATCCATATCACATCCAAGGAGATTATAGAAGTTTGGTCGTGTCTTGCTTTCAATAATTCATGTTCCTTCCTGTAATATTTTGGTTGAACTCGTTGTAGCCATTTACTATAGGCGCTATGGAGCTTTGAATATCTTAAAAGAATTGAGAATATAGGTCGTGATATTCAAAAAATCATTGAGATATGAAATCTAAGGTCTTAAAATTGTGGGAATAGATCATTTAAAGTGTACTAAAATTCAGCTGTGGTTTGTGCCAAATGTAGGTTCATCCTCTTTTTGACCGAGAGGGTTCTGTGAGGCAACGTTCACACTTATAGTAAGTTCTCCAATTTGCACCTCTAAAGAGCAAACGTGGATTTGATTGGAGAACGGGGAAAGTGACACTGTATAGCAGTTAATTAGGGTAGACTGCACGATTCTTTTTTTTTTTTTTCACTTACTGCAAGAACACTTCATGAGCTGACCAAAATAGAATTCGTCCAGTTATAAAAGCTTTAAGTTTAAGTATTGACAATGTAATCAGCCAGATCAGTGACGATTTTGAGTGTCAGTCAGCATCAACAACTATGGTTACAGAAGAGCCAGAGGGAAGGGTGGATATTACAGGGCAAAGCGAGGGAGTAGAGCGAAGTGTGGAGAGCACAGACTTCGATGTCACACCCTATCAAAATCGTAGAGTAACGAGGACTTCAACCTAGGGATTCCTCAGAGTCAGGACTTCAACCTAGGAATTCCGCAGTCAGGACTTCAACCTAAGGATTCCTCAGTCAGGACTTCAACCTAGGGATTCCTCAGTCAGGACTTCAACCTAGGATTCCTCAGAGTCAGGACATCAACCTAGGATTCCTCAGTCAGGACATCAACCTAGGATTCCTAAGAGTCTCTCTATATTAGTAAGGACAGCGTACCACACCGGTGGATGTCGTCCTGAGAAAATATGTGATCAGAGAGGAGTGATGTTTTTTGCAGACACTTAGAATAAGGGAGTTGGACAGTCAGACGAGACATACTGAGAAATCAAAGCAATAGTTGGAATAATTATAACAGCCATTTTTCTAGGATAAGCTGAATCATTAAGTCTCTGACTAGGCTTTAGGTTTTGAACTAAATATAAAATCAGGCGAACAACGTGAACTAGGCTTTAGGTTTTGGGCAAAAGATTAAAATCAAGTAATAGGCTTTAGGTTTTGGGCAAAGGATTAAATCAGGCGAACAAACGTGAACTAGGCTTTAGATTTTGGGCAAAAGCATAAAATCAAGCGAACAAACAGACACATTCTATACGCACTTTTTCAAATCACGAAGTTATGCCATCTGGTCCACATGTGTTTTGTTAAATCTAAGATGATTTTTGTTTTTACCATACCAAGAGATTATGAGAAGGGACACAGGATTGGTATCAAATGCATCAAGGGATGAAAGAACGTTATAGACATCCATCTTGGAATAAGAAGGAAAAACAAACCCTAAAATATTAGCTTCACCGTCAGACGTCCTAGGCTGTCAGACTCAGTATCGTGGGTATGGTCAAGCGAAGAAAGGCTGGGAAAATATACGAGATACTTTTAGAAAGACTTATCATCCGCGAAGCAGAGATCTTCACATCTCCTCTGGAAATAGAAGCGTTTGGTTTCACGAGTGTAATATTACACCTGCAGTGATTGTGGGAGGAATGAGAACTTGATGAAACTTAAAGGAAGAAAAGTTTTCACTGCTCCAGTACGGAAGGTCCCTCGCCCGCACTGGCCTTAAGGCAAGAGCGGTTAAGCCACGTATCAGAGATAGTGGAAGGGGGACACACGTCTCCAGTCCCACAACAATAACTTCTGATAGACACTCACCAGAGAGACACAGACATTGCCCTGGAAGGGTTCCAGCCTTCTTA
>JAUUDZ010460503.1:0-12232 GCA_032361705.1 Panulirus versicolor | reverse complement strand
ATTTCGATAGAAATACTCATTTTTCCACTATAATGACACTGGAAAATGCATCGAGATGATTTTTTTTGTTTCTGATACACGTACGTAAGATTATGTAACCTCCACATCATTCACAGAAAACATAACTTGAGTAATCATATTGTCTAAAAACTTCAACAGAATGAAAGCATGAATCAAGATAGGCTGATACATAATGTAAGAACACCTCCACTTACCTCAAGTCTCTGGTTCAGTGACTCACTGAAGGTGAACTTGAAGGCTTGTCATCTTGAAGCCATGAACAACTGAACGTTGCCACTTTCTTCATGATAACACACTCACTAGAAACACTTCAGGATCATCAACAATTGTTCTTATATTCACTGTCATGGATACAGTTCTCACAACTGAAACACTTCAGGTCACAACGCGATACAAAGCAATTGTACAAGCACAAGACACACTAGCTACATCCATAAATCACCAGTGCTCTGCATAAACCACAAAGACTGCCTGGTCAGCTGGCTGGCATTCACTAACTGTATTTTCAAAGGTTTCTAAATCCGACTACAGTAGCGTCATTCATTGCTGGGGCTAGTTACTTAAGGAAGACAGTCAGGGGAAACTATGAAAGTCTGTCATAGGGGAAAAGTATATTAACCCACATCTACAAGTGCCTTTGATACCAATAGAGACTATATGTGTTAAGTGGAACAAAGGTTCTTAGCATATGTATAAAGGTGATTCAAAGTGACTTTAATTTACCTCACATTTTTCTTGACAAACATCATTAGGCCTTTGACTTTGTCACTGGCTTTGAGACTTAGCTGTTAGTTAGAGAAGCTGAAAGCAGCTTTAACATTTAATGGTTGAGGCTTTAAGTCATAAATGGGAAAATAACTAGGATAAACTGAATTAATTCCTCTAGGGTATGCATAATTACGAACAAGGTATAGAGACATGTTTTAACATTTGTAACTTTTGTGATCACTTTAAATATATTTTTTGAATATCCAGCGTTAAATCTCATGAGAGAAAACGTGTTACATGATTTATAGTCCTCCTTTAATACCAATATTGGTAAACGGATTGAATAATGAAATAAATATCTGTATACCTTTCTTGTTCATTATCCAGATACCTTTGTCCAATGAAATAATCCAATATGAACTGGATCATAGGTACTTATATAATCTTTATTTTCTTTTTATGAATCTTCACTTCAAAATACTTTGAAATATAGTTACATCAACCATATTATCAAAAACAAAAAACGTAAATTTAAGCTCTGTAAAAATCAAGAACACAGCCCCCCAGGCAGCAGCACATCATGGGAAATAAAAAATGTAAATGAACTCCAAACATAAAAGTAAATAAAGTAATATGTCAACATAACAGACAACAGATGCAACTGCCTCTACCAACAGAGCAAGAAAATGAAATCAAAATGAATTCATAACATAGTCATGGTAACACAACAGAATAAAAACTACATCCACTATCCAAGCAAGTTAACATAGCGGGAAATACATGGAACATATGACAAAATGAGAGTAAGAATGGTGGATGGAAACAGAAAAAAAAATGATCTTCACCGCCTAACTGTTTGGATAATGGAAGGGAACGTATGTCACCTAGGCAACATCGGCGTCTGCAGAGGCATTGAAGTCAGGCACGTACAACTGTTAACTGGAAGTACCGTATAGTTTAAAGAGTATAATAATAACTTTCCCTAACGAATATCTGCATTCAATTAAACTCGGAGTTTTTCATAAATTAATGATTAAGTATGATCGACATGATTACATCATCTTCGTTGCTTCTCATAAAGTAAGGATTAATTATGAACTAGATGATTATATCATTTTCGTTCAGTTATTGAAATTACGTCATATAGCGAGGCGTGTACCTGTTAGTCATGCATGGCCCCGTCGCTGGACAGCTGTGTAAATATCTTAAAAAGAAAACGGTGATGCTCAAAATTTGAAGTCATGTGTTTGGGGTAGAGGGGTTGGGGGGGGGGGATTGGGGTTGTCACCACCTTGTGGGTTGCGCCAGTATGCCATGGCGCCAAAAATGGCCAGAAGAAAGCCGATCTAACATTAATCTCTGGGTGTTTGGAAGGTTCCAGTGGATTACACCGCTGCGCACAAGTGCACGTCATGTATTTTTCTGTCTGACGCGAGCGTGTAACTGTCTCATTATCTGATAATGGATTTAAATTGCATTAGCTGTTTCTTTTCTCGAAATCTCAGGAGTTAGGAATGTTGGCACGGGTGCCTGTGTAGTTTATAGGTGTTGGGAATGTCCCAGAGAGAAGTGAATTTTTTCGAGTATATTCAGTGGGGGTAAACGATGTATTTTGATGGTGTGAATAGAATAACCACAAGATGAACGATTCCGTCGTAACGGAAACTGGTGTTGCGTGCTAAGCTGAGCGGCAACAGTCGCGCGTGATTGGTAAACCTGGTCGGGAGAATCAGATTTAGCTGGTTCTCTCACAGCTTTTGTTGGACGCGATCAGCGTGAAGTTTATGTGGTCGAATGTATTTCCACCTCTTCATGTGACATCTGCCTTTAATTTCAAGCAGATGGAGTAAATGATTTCCGTAAAGTTAAAGTGATTCGCATGAAACACGAAGTGAAGCAACTGATGCTTGTATATCTACGGTAGATTCTTGATAAAGAAACCTGTTATGGGAAGCATTTCATTGTAGATTCATTGGCATTACCTCAGGTAGATTCGTCGGTATTTGTTCACTTTATTCATCTGGTGACATAAGTGTATAACTGTCGTCCATATTCAGAGGACGTTGCTATGTCTGGGTACATTGGTTGCTGCTGGTATTTCTTTTTTCGTTTATTAGATGCAAGTCTTATAACGAAGTCGAGCGTGGATAAAACTGTTTACAAAAAATAAAAGGAATTTGGAATAACCTGGAGGTTAGTCAAGAGCGGCTGGGGTGGGCAGGTGAGTCAACGCCCATACCCGAGCTGGTGGGCGTGGCTGGCCTTCCCACCGCCCGCCCACCCGCGCCCATGCCAAGGCGCCGCGGAGGGCGCCTGGCACGTTCAGTTCACCGTCAGGAGTGCGAGGAAGAGGGTGTTTGGAGGGAGCAGGAGAGAGAGAGGGAGGCGGGAGCGATGGCAAGCCAGGAACGGAGGGTTATTACCTCCGGCACCAGAATGGCTTTCCACGGTACTTGTCCTCTTGGTGGCTGCTGCTGCTGCTGCTGCTGTTGCAAAGAAACGATTTCTCACACTGCCTCTGCTTTTTTCTTCTATCCTGCCTCTCACACTAAGCATTAACAGCTAACACTCATTACTTTTGGTACAACTTACACGCTTAATGCTTCACAGCACAGTGATGACAGTAACCCTCTTTACTAACACGCCATTTATACTACCACGCAAACATCTCGCCCACTTTGGCTCGCAGTGATTTGTTATGTTACAGTTACTGATTTTTGAATTCACCCGCGGATGAGGGGGATAAGTGCCCACGATTGTCTACGGTGGAGGTTGCAGGCGACTCCAGCGATGGTGGTTGATCCTGTGTGTGGATGTGAAGACACAGAAAACCCCTGATTAATCCCCCCGAGATGAGGTGTTCATCCCACGTCCATATAAGGAGACACTGTACAGCCTCTTACCCTTATCACTGAAAGAAATTTGACATACCCCACAATGCATATTTCTTGGATTTCGAGGCAAATCTCCTGCCCTTACTGGTCTGTGGATATCAGCTTGTGTCACACTGTGAGGATGTAGCCTAATGTCTGTAGGAGGGAAGAGCGTAGTTAGGCTGTCTTGTGGAAGGACAGCCTGACCTGTTGCGTGGAGGTACTGTGAGCTAATTTCCCTTGTAGGAAGCAGCGTTCTGCGTCCCTCTTTGCTGAGGCCGGCAGCCGCTTGTACACGCCTGGGGATGATGATGCAGCCTATATGTACATCATAAAAACATGTAGTATGTCCTATGTGTGGAGACAAGACAGTCCTGTACCAAACACCTGAAATTGTATGGCCGTCTTTACACGTCTGTATGTCTGTCATAGACGAACTGAAG
Organism: Panulirus versicolor; assembly: GCA_032361705.1. Lineage (NCBI taxonomy): Eukaryota > Metazoa > Arthropoda > Malacostraca > Decapoda > Palinuridae > Panulirus > Panulirus versicolor. The sequence continues at coordinate 8,187 of JAUUDZ010460503.1, read as the reverse complement.
GGTGTCCTTATTCTCAGAGACCCGGCAGATATCACAAGTACTTAATTCCAAGCCACACTAACATATTTTCTTATGGGTTACTCTTGTTTTGTATCTGCGTATCTTAGAGTGTGTTAATGTCTTTGATCAGATCAAAATTTATTTTTTCCCCGACACGAATATATATTGGTAGAAATTTTGAGCTTTTAACACGTTGTTGTGAGGCAAGACTATAACCCTCTAACTCTAGAATGGACTGCAATCTGTAAAGGTTATAATGTGCTACGAGCAGCTGGCTGGGTGGGGGGCGGGATTCCCTCGACCTTCTTGGCTGCCTCGGGCAACTCACCAACTTCGCAAGCAGCAGCACCGGTGGCTGGTCCATCCCCGCAACACGTCACTCACTGCACATTTAATCAGCCGGACCAAAATATATTCAATATATGTTCAACCACATTACGCAGTCATCGAAATTTATCGCGACTCCTGTTACTTCCGTGGCCAGGAGCTGCCAAACTGGTGATGGTGGGCGCCCGACCAACACCAGATCATCGCCAAACATGTCTTATAGTGTGACTGTATAAATGATTTGCCGTATTTCACTAGTGTGTTTCGTATGTACATGTGTGTGAGAATGTCCACGTATCATCAGTAGCTGTGCTCTGCCCAACACGTCCTCTGTAAAAAAAAGGGAGATATTTATGGATCCTTACGTATACTTAGTTATTGCGACAGCGAAAATTGCACCTAACCATTTGGTGCTCTGTCGCTCGATTTCGGTCTCAGTAATTCAGACAGTTCTTCCCTCACTTCCATGGCTTGAGCATGTGCGTGTAGAAAAGGAGTTTCAACCTTACAGCTGTTTTCTTCAGGCGTTAAGAAACTGGGCGGCATGTTCCTGCCCTCGTGACTTGGGCAGTGTCTCAATGGCTGCCCAGGAATGACCAAATATGGCCTCCACCCGCCGCTTCAGGTGGCCGCCCCCGCTGGCCGCCCCCCACTAGCCGCCCTCACTTCCACCCACTAATATGCCAAGGGCGGTAGACCTACAGTAGCGTCTTTATCTCTTCCTTGTTGTAGAAGGTCGCTAGGTAGAACTACCGTCCTCCTGCCCTACTTGTTACTGTAGACCTCGAGGTAGAACTACCGTCCTCCTGCCCCAGTTTGTCATTGTAGACCTCGAGGTAGAACTACCGTCCTCTTGCCCCAGTTTGTCACTGTAGACCTCGAGGTAGAACTACCGTCCTCTTGCCCCAGTTTGTCATTGTAGACCTCGAGGTAGAACAACCGTCCTCTTGCCCCAGTTTGTCATTGTAGACCTCGAGGTAGAACTACCGTCCTCTTGACCCAGTTTGTCATTGTAGACCTCGAGGTAGAACTACCGTCCTCCTGCCCCAGTTGTCATTGTAGACCTCAAGGTAGAGCTACCGTCCTCTTGCCTCACTCGTCACTCTAGACCTCGCGATAGGATCTTCGTCTGTGTGTCCAGCTAAGGGCTTCTGGCGCCACCGTCATGTGGACACACACTCCCTCTCACTCATGCTCACTGAGCATACCATCCCAGCTCCTTGATTATTATTTACCTGATTTCTATATTTCGTCAGTTAATGGCTGAAGTTTCAGAGGCCGCGCCGATGATTCACAGTTCACAGACCGGTTTTTCTGAGGGAAGAAGCGGCAATGTAAATTTAGAGTCGGCTTGAGGCTTAAGTGGGTCACCGTATTGAGATATGGTTAGTTGATGTTGGTGCGCTGGGTGGGAGGAATAGCGAGGGTGGCAAGAGGGCCGTAAGTGATGTTGGGATAAATGGGGGGGGGGGGGGGGTAGCGAGGGTGGCAGATGGGGGATAGGTGACGTTAGGGTGATAGGGTGATACCGAGGGTGGTAGATGGGGACAGATGATGTTGGGGGCGTTAGGGCGATAACAAGGGCGGTAGATAGGGTGATTGGGGGATAGCGAGGGTGGCAGACGGGTGGGAGAAGTGATGTTGGAGGTGATGTTGGGGGTGTTGGGGATGCAGCAAGAGGTGCCAATTAAGCGTCAAGCATACAACCCTTACCCTGCTCTCCACTAGATAACGAGCGTTATGATACGCTTTCTAGAAAAGAAGTGTACAATCTAGGATTATCTTGGGGGGAAGGCGCTGTCTAGTAGACTGTTCCGTAGGTGGGTGAGTCAGGCGAGGGTCTGAACTTGTCCCACTACCCACGTCAAGTACTCACGAAGTACGGAAATCAGTGCAGCTTTGCGATCATCCATGACAGGTGACGGATCCAAATTTACGAAGCTCTTATCGTAAAAAATCCTCTAACATGCTAGTGTACAGTATGAACTTAGGAAAATCAGTACCTTTGATATGTAGAATAACAGACAGGCAAGTGGGAACACAAACCAATCACAGTAGAATAACAGACGCCTAAGTGGGAACAAAAGCCAATGTAAATAGAATAACAGACGAGTAAGTGCAATACAAACCAATGTAACATATCATGTACATCTCGTGTGGATTTATGTGCTGTGGCGACTCTCCTCTTAACTTCAAGTCCTACTCTTAACCTCAAGTCCCTCCGCCATGATGGTGAGTCTGGACGAACACACACACACACACACACACTCACAAGACCCTCCTAGGGGTTCACATGATGCACATGAATATGTGAACATTCTCAGAATGACTAGAATGAGTTTGCAGCCGTTCGTTTGGGCTCACTCTCTGTGCACGGGCGAGTGTCCGTATGTACGTGATATTTTCTGAAGGACCGTAACCCTGTGTATTATAAATACATATCTGTGTGATATGGGAGTGGTAGCCCACACGCAATCTTTATTTATAGAGGACAATGAGGAGTCTTGAACTGATAAAACAAATGAAATCTTGAGCTGGATGAAGCAGTTCCTACGTGGTTCGAACTTCGTGAAGCATATGAACAAACCAAGCATTGAGGTGAGTGAAACATGTGGAGTCTTGCGGACCACCTCTGCCGTGCTACAAGAGAGGTGGGTGGTGGTGGTGGAGGCTTGTGGCTTGTCCCACGAACCTGCAGACGGGTACCAAGTTAGAACCGTGGCGCTGTCGGCCGAACCCGTCCACCTCCACTATCTTTAACCTCGTCCAACATTGGCTGTAAAGCTTGCTCTCTCCACCACTCGCTCTCACTGACGTTCTCGACAACTCTTGATGGAAAGATCACGTCTCCTTAGAACTAGCTGAAAACCACGTCTTTCCTCCCAGTACAAGCTGAAAACCACGTCCTTCCTCCAAGTATAAGCTAAAGATCACGTCTTTTCGCCCAGTAAAAGCTAAAAACCATGTCTCTTCTCCCAGTACAAGCTGAAAACCACGTCCTTCCTCCAAGTATAAGCTAAAGATCACGTCTTTTCTCCCAGTAAAAGCTAAAAACCATGTCTCTTCTCCCAGAACAAGCTGAAAACCACGTCTTTTCTCCCAGTACAAGCTGAAAACCACGTCCTTCCTCCAAGTGTAAGCGAAAAACCACGTCTTTTCTCCCAGTAAAAGCTAAAAAACCACGTCTTTTCTTCCAGCAAAAGCATAATACCACGTCTTTTCTCCCAGTACAAGCTGAAAACCACGTCCTTCCTCCCACCACTAACAGAGAACCACACCTTTCTCTCCACCAAAGATAGATAAGTACACCTTTCTCCCCACCACAGGCAGAGAATTACACCTTTCTCCCCATCACTGGCAGAAAACCACACTTTTCTCCCCACCTGGAAACCACATTCCTCTTCCTGCCACTACAACGCCGATCTTCTCCAGTACTTGTTTAAAAACCACGTATTTCTTCCTAGCGATACTTGCCAACTTCGTCCTGATTCTTCACATATCAGCCGAAAACCACGTCCTTCCCCGATACGTGCTGAAAACCACATGCTCACTTCCACTGATAGCTGAAAACCCACGTCCTCCTTCTCAGTGCTAGCTAAAAACCGCATCTCTCTGAGCACTGGCTAAGCACTGGCCTTCCTCAGTGCTAAAAAGAGAGACAAACAGCTTATAAAACTTTCCATTCCAAATGGCGTAGGATATATTGAATTCTTTCATCGCAAGATTAATTATTTTTAAGAGTGGGTGAGACGAGGTAAACCATGCCCTTAGTCGCGGTCATCTCGAACGAAAAATGGAATAAAAAGGACGAGAGAGAGAAATGAAAAATCGTAAAAGAGTTTGATCTGAACTCCTAAGATGTCTGAAGACCTGACTCTTAAAACTTGAAAGATTACAGGAAGGAGGGGAGGCAAACGAGGAAGGAGAATGCTACAGCTTCGTTTGTTTTAGGGAGAAAAACTGGTGAGATATTATAATGGTCATTTCTAATGCCTCTTGATGATATTGTATTGCTCAGTCGTGCAGCCAACATCTGGCTCTCTTGCAGACGTAAACCGAAAAATGTATTGATTAAGAGGAATAAGACAGATGGTTGGTGAGTACTGTACAATAACAACGGGTGCTCGCCGTGTGTTCTGCTGCTTCTGTTGGAGGTAACGTGTCCATGCTAAGGAGAGTCGGGAACACTGGAGTTAATGTCTCACAAAGTCTGTCTTTAACCTAATGATGAAACTCCTGAGGTCATTCTGTAGGAAGTGCCATCTATGTGGGAACCTGCATTAACTACTGGGTAGAGAATAACATACAGTATTTTGAGTTGTATCTTGAAATAGCGCGGATTTCTAGTTTATGAAGTTTCGTTCAACACGAATGCAGAGGGCGCCATTTTGGAGGGAACTCCCTTCCGAGGTACTGTGGTTGTGTTGGAAATGGTGAGTTAAAGCTGTCTCGGATATGCTAAGGGCACCGTGGCTCTCGTGAACGTACTATGCTGAGAGCGGCATGTTGGAGGTGGAGGAGCTGCCACAGCTAGATCTGTGGGAAAGTTACAGCCAAGGTATTCCTGGCAGCCTTCCCGGGGCTGGCTCCACCAATAACCCTCCCCACCCCCTCCACTCACCTGCCTACATCTACTGGGTAGATGTGGTTTGACTTCCACCAGTATCTACCCATCTTCTCCACCATCTACCAGCTGCCACCAGTATCTACCCATCCTCTCCCCCCAGCTACTGGAACAAGGGTTCACCAACAGCTCTCAGCAGCTTCGGGATGGAGAGCTGAAGCTCCAGCAGTCTCGTACCCGCCAGCAGAAATGATCAGGTGGAAGAGGTAGGGAGAGGATGGTGCCACAGGCGTGAACCACACCACTGTTCTCACCCATCATCTGGACAGTGTCGCCCGTCGCTGGCGTATGTGAAGCAGGTCATCGCTTGCTGGTGGCAGGAATGCAAATGCAACATCTCATCACTGCGAATGCAAGAGAAAATATATCGCATACTTATCTTAATCTGTCTTGAATCAATGGCTTAAAAAACACCTGTTAGATACTCAATATGTGACTGGGTCGTACTCAGTATGTGACTGGGTCGGCTTAAAAACATGTTAGATACTCAATATGTGACTGGGTCGTACTCAATATGTGACTTGGTCTTAATATGTGACTGGGTCGTACTCCTTCGCTATAAGATCAACGCCATCATAAATGTTGTTGATGCCTCGCTTCCACGACCTCAGAACACGAGGGACGACGTGAGAGCTTCATGAATACAAGAGGTGATGTAGTTCTGTAGTCTAGGCTGTACCACCATCATGTACCGAGCGTAGAATGTAGAATAAAAGTAGATTTACGTCATGACGTAGTGCTTGATCGCCATAGAGCAGCCAACCCTGCTTGTGTTATCCCAAAGCCATCGCAACCCACTACATAGAGCTGGGGTGTCAGAGCCCCAAGGCTCTACGGCTCTTGGTCATCGTTTAGCCAGTGTTGATGTCACGTGACCGGCTCTATTTGTGGCCCAGGCTGGGCACACAGACCATCTTCTCTCTTGTTGTTCTCTTTTTTGACCAGACTGTCAGTGGTCTGCCACTGAGAACCAACTACAGTGGGTACAGTTACAGTACTGAATTACAGGTGTAGGTTATCTAATGATTACGTATTCATGAAATGTATGCAGAGGTTGGAAACTCTTAATTGAGTGTTGCAGAATGCTGTTCAGTATGCTGTAAGATTACTTATGAGCGCTGTATTATGCTGTTCAGTATGCTGTAAGATTACTGTTGATTGTTGGAGTATGCTGTTCAGTATGTTGTAAGATTACTGATGAGTGTTGCAGTATGCTGCTAAGTAAGCTGTAATATTACTATTGAGTGATGCGATGCTGTTCAGTATGCTGTGAAATTATTTATGAGCGCTGCATTATGCTGTTCAGTATGCTGTAAGATCACTGAGAGAAAATAACAAAGGAGGCAGTTGAGATGAGCTGTTTCTCGTAGAAATGAGGCTTTGGTGAGGGAAATATACAAGTTGGGTGAACGAGGAGAGGCAGGACTAGTTTTATAAAGGAGTGGCGAAGGTGGGTGGAGGATGTGAGGTCCAAGTCGACTAGGGCGCGTGGGGGGCTTAGGAGGGGCAGTGAGGAAGGGAGGGAGGGAGTCAAGCACACAGCAGCGGATGGATCCGAAATTGTATTTGGTGCAGACTGTGGCCAACTGCCTCATTATACACTTAAGGCATAGAGTGGGGCATCCTAGAGCAGTGAGACGATGGAGGATCTATTTCTTCCTTGACGTAAGAGTATATAATTCATGGAGGCAACATGCACTCACTCCTCATTCTAGTTCACGGTCCTTGGCACCAGGTGAGGCTCTTCCTCGCAGGGTTAGCATTACGAAGAACGTCTGACAACGCAGAGTTGCGCTTCCGAACGACATTGTTGCATTTGCAGTGGAAAGGGTCGTCTGGGGAAAGAGCCAGAATGATTAAGTTTCCCATGAAATGACGTTATGTAGGGTGATTGATAAATGACCTAGTGTAGTGACTCGTAAATGACCTGGTGTAGGGTGATTGATACATGACCTGGTGTGGGATGACTGATACATGACCTGGTGTAGGGTGACATGATAACTGACCAATCAGGTGGATTCCCTGGTCTGCGTCCCTGGCTCATACTTGGCAAGAGGGTCACCATCCTGGTGGTGGACCCGACACACACACACACACACACACACACACACAGTTCGTATCGCCAGTGTTGGTGATACACACTCCCTGTGTCGCGTTCCTCGGGTCAGCCCGCTGCTTCCTGCACCCACCGGGAGTAGAACAATTGACACCACTGATGCGCATCATGACTTACGACGTACCCTGCGTCCAGCGGGGTCATAAAACAGTCGTCGTTTGCAATACAGGAGGGAAAGATTTACAGATCCAGTTAGCATTCGTTCCCCAGGCGAGGGGAGAGAGGGAGCTGATGCCAGGGGTCGCCCACTTGATCCTTCACTTGAGTGTCTCTGTAACATACCTACGCTGTCACTCCTGATGCAAGGACGTCTATACTTTGGACGTTGGTCTGTTTGTAGTCCTGTTGGTCTGTTGTTGGTGTTGTTCGTCTTCTGCTGGGGCTGATTGTCTATTGCTGGGGTTACTGGTCTATTGGGGCCATTAGTCTACTGCTGGGGCTGCTAGTGTATTGCTGGGGTTACTTGTCTATTGCTAGGACAACTGGTCTATTCCTAGGGCTACTGGTCTATTCCTGGAGCTACTGGCCTATCATTGGGGATACTGGTCTATTACATTGGCTATTGGTCTATTATTGGGGATACTGGTCTATTATTGGGGCTGTTAGTCTATTGTTGGGGTTACTGGTCTACTGCGGGGCTACTGGTCTATTGTAGGGCTTGCTGGTCTGTTGGTGGAACTGCTGGTCCTCTGCTGGTGAGTTCTGGCCCGTCGTGGGGATGTGGGTGTGTTGCAAGGCTGCTGGTGTCTGTTGAGGTGACGTCCATTCTTACTGTAAAGCTCCTTCTCGTACTCTAGGGATGGTTGATACCTGAAGTTGAGTCTGTAGTTATAAACAGATATGATACTCTGCCTGTTGCTAAAGTTGTTGGTATCTGTTGATATAGAGAAAGGGATGGGTGCTGTACCTGTTGCTGTGTCCTGTTGGTACCATTTGCAAGGAATGGGTGTTGTATCTGTTTTGAATTCTGTTGGAATCAATTACAAGTTTGTTTGTTTTTTAATTTGGTTGTTGCCGGGTTGTTGGTATCTGATGCCGATGATGGTTTTCTATCTGGGAATATCGGTATCAGCTGCAGGGCTACTGTGACTGTTGCTGGAGATGTTAGTCGTCTGTTGTG
>JAUUDZ010460492.1:0-12232 GCA_032361705.1 Panulirus versicolor | reverse complement strand
ATTTAAGAAATAAATGGTAGTGCATTTCCTCCACAAGGAGCACAAGCACTATTACATGATAACTTACCTTGTGTCCCCACCAAGACACACAAGATGCAACATAGCGACCGGTGGGGTCCCATTCAATATCAGTTGCCATGAAGTGCTCTGTCATCGTCATTACCTTTGCAGAAGAAATATTTGGTTGAAAAGTGAAATAATACTATGTGAAAGCAAAGTAAACATCACACTACTCCATATTTAATCCTTTACACTTTAGATGTATGCACTTGGGGAGTCGGTTAGACAAAGTAAAAACTTCATATATCTATTCATATCCTTATTACAAGAAAGGCCACCAAGATCTTCCTCAAATCAGAGAAACCTACAAAATTCATCATGTATCTAAATTCCATATTTCAACAACACATAACTCAATACATAAGTTGAATTATGGAAATATCTATAAAAATGCTACAAGCAAAAATTTTAACATATAAACAGAGTATAAAGATGAAAACATAAAGAGGAAGAGAAATGAAGAGGTATTCTATCTACATCTATGACACCTGTTCCACGAAGAAAAGGCACTGGCGTTTATTGGTTATGAAGACACTATTGCCATGGCCATCCCCTTGAAGAAGTATTTTCCCACAATTATTTTACACAAGCAAATTAATAGCTAGAGGAAAATATGAAAACAAAAAAAGAGGATTAAGAAAAAGGTTACAAATAAGAAACAGACAACATGAGGGAAAGAAGGAACGATGAACGACACAGTTGACAAAATGAGCAAAGGAGAAGTAGGGTTGGGAGGAAAGATATGTAAATGAAAGGCAAAAAACAAAGATGGGAGGAAAGGAATTAGAAACTGGGAGAAAAGAAGAAAGGAAAACAGATGACAAATTGACTTTCTTGTTTTGTGGTGACATTGCGAGTCATTTTAAATGTAAACAATCAGTAATTTACCATACTCCTATAATCCCCTAGCATATAAGCTCATAATCCTAAGAGGTAAGAGGACCTGACCCTTTGTATATTCCCTCCAGGATGGCCAAACCAAAAGTGTCTCCACTTATCCCCATCCTTACATACCTCCCTTGCATATACCATTCCACACATTTGTTCCACATTTCTCTCCCTCCTGTATTTTTCCACTTGGTTTCCCCATGCCACAGGTGGACACCCTTTCACATCAACTCCTTTAACTGTGCTATCATACACTCTCCTTGTTAACTTATAAACTTTTAGGATCTGGAGATGGCATATGACAGTGTCAAGTGTAATGCTTAATCTATATATCCATCTATATCTATGATGCCCACTCCCTTTTGGAGTTCCCTCAAGGGGGTGGTCACAGCAAAAAAGTCTACATAACTGGTGAACCCCATTGCCACTTCTTTGCCTTTCGTGCCTCAAACTTAAGCAGGCCACTGGCAGAAGGCCATTCCAGCATGGTGTTTTCAGAGGCCCTACCTCATGTTCCAACCTACAACTTCTACCTGTTGCTCCCATCAACTACTTCACCCTAATGTTCCAACCAACCATCTATATATCTGATGCCTGTTCCCAACTGGAACCCCCTCAAGGGGGTGGTCACAGAAATAGTCTCTCCACAACTAGCGAAATCCAGAGTCACTTCCTAGCCTTTGGTGCCTCACCCATAACAGGACACTGACAGAGGGCAACTCTAGCATAGCAGAATTTGCTGAGGCTCCTACCTCATTTTCCTATTGACTACTACTACCTAATGCTCCTTCCTATGTTCCTAACTACTACTTCTACCTACGGTCTCAACCTAATGTTCCAGCTTAAATGTTACTACTTACTAAAACTATCTATTGTTCCTACCATTTTGCCAAAAGGCAATGCTAGGTAGCATTGCCTCGGCAGGAAAATCTAGAGTTACAACGAATGAGCTGTGTGAGTTAAAGTGTTATGTATGAAAAGGAGAGATTGTGTGTTTGTGGACAGAATACCAGCAGTCCATATGTGGGGAGACAAAACGAAAAGACAGCTACCTGGGTCAGAGGAGTGCAGCTTGACAATCAGTGAAGTGCTGGCTCACTTCATAGCCATCACTAACGCTCCCAATACCCAAGTGGGTAATACCAGTAACATACCTCCCTAGTCAGTGGCTGCCTACCAAATGCTAACTACTAAATCAACTTCTCTCCATTAACAAACACGTTACCTTTCCAGGCCACCAAACTTGATTTACTTCTTCCTACCTTATAAACTTACTGATGAAATTCAACATAATGAATTCACCTCAACAGTGACAGGAATTATGTTAAGGTTGCCTATCAGTTTGAGAAACACAAACTGTACAGCATCTTATCTTTTCAGGCTGTTTCTGTTCTCTGTTGAGAGGACGTCACAAACTCTAAGATTTCTTATGTGCAGCCATTCATTATATCTGTTGTTTTCTTGACTACAATGCTATTTCCTAGCTATTTTCACCATGACTGTGTCAAGCTGAATTCCCTAGAAATACAATAATTATGGGAATTTTCAAGAGTATCAAGGGCAGGAATTTACATGCCCTTGATTTTTATATATATATATATTTTTTTTTTATAAAAAATAAAAAAAAAATCAAGGACAGGATTTTACATTCTTTGTTTTGTAAATTCCTGTGGTTCAACATCAAGTGGCTTGTAACAAAGTGAAGCTTTTCAATACTGACCTTTCTCACTTCAGGATTCTAGTAGAGTGGGTGATTATGATGCACATTTTCCAGCTGTGCTACTATTTTGCTACTGACACCTATGATAGCAAACTTCAGCTGGGGTTTTACACAATGGCAGGAAGCTTTATTTCATCAAATGATGTGAGCAAGGTTATTAGATTCTGCACAAGATACAGGGAGCAGTTCATATGTTAACCTATCCAGATCTCTCAAATCTAACATCCTAACATCATTATAGGTATATATAATTTTATTTGCACACATCCAAGAGCTAAAGTGAAACATGGAATTGTGGCTTAAAACTGTAGTTGCACTTTTTACTTTTTCCAATCCACTCCACATAAAAAAATGCTTCCTATGCATCTGAATTTAAATCAATCCTCTAATACATCCATCTAGAATCTCTGGCTCGATCAGTTCCCTCATTCATTTATACATCTCTCTGATGGTTTCCTTTTCCTCTTGCACCTTTAATAAAAAAAATTCTTGACCAACCTGCTATCAGCCATGCATTATCTAAAATCTAAGCAGATGATAATTCCATAAAGAAAGCAAAAACACCATTCATAATCTCTTCCTAGTTAAGGAAACATACCAAAATCTTTCACTCATTATACAAAGCAATATACAATACCTAATTCATCATGAATGTAAGGAATTCCTCCAACATTCTCACCTTCTGTAAATCCACATCTTACCTCTTCCCATCCAGATACCAAAATAAAAGATTTCAGAGAGCTTCTTACCTGGAAATCTTTTGTATCAATGAATTCCAGAGCACCACTCATGTTTCGGAGGCCAGCCAAAACCACAAACTGTCCCTGGGGTGACCAGAATAGGTTGTTGCATGGACGTTTTTCTAGTTTCTTAAGTTCTGAAGGAGCCTGACCTTTGTTGACTTGGAAAAAGGTTACATTCACTGATGGAGGCTCACCACTGATGATACCAAACTTATTGTTAATAGGTTCCCAAGCAAAGGCCTGTAAAAAGCAATTCAAAATTTCATATATATATCTATAAACTTTCATTCAGATTATGCACTTAAGTTCACTTTCTAAGACTTGCAGGAGTTTTAATATAAAATAAAAAAAGCACATAAATGCAACTCTTATTAACTGTTAGAAAGCCTCAAAAACACACCAATGTCATCCTTAAGGTAGTTCTATTTTCCTATTCTCTGGTTATTTTGCAAACCTGCTGAAGACATTCAGATATACAAAGCAAATACTGTGTCCAACTGCATTAAACTAAATCATCCACTTAAGAGTGAAAAAAATATTATGTATTATGTATATCTGTAATCTTTTATCCTCTCAATAATAATGTTGCTCTGGGTCTGGCTCTATTTCTTTCTCCTCTCCATAAAGGATCTCTTCATCAAGTTCTAACTATATTTTATGCTAACAGTATTGATTCCACTTTACACATCAATTCATTTTCCTTCACCCTGCAAACTACTGTTCTTTCTTACAATGAAAATATCTCCTTACTCAATTCAGACTCAAACATCTTAGAAAGAGGAGGCACTAACATGGTTACAGGTTGCCCTCTGCTAGTGGCACATTAAGGGCGAGGTAATAAAGGCGAAGAAGCAGCCTTGGCATTTACAAGTTATGGAGACTCTATTGCCATGACCACTCCCTTGAGAACAGGCATCAAAAAAACAGATAGATTGATAGGCAGATATCTATAAAGCACAACAGATGTGCATAAATCAATATATAACACCAAAGCACACAGAGGAATGCAAATCAATGCCAAAACAATGTAGGCCAGTTAGCTAACAACACAGTATTACAAATATTTTCATATTTATTATACTATGACGCTGTCTCCTACATTATCGAGGTAGTGCAAGGAAACGGACGAAAGATTAGACCAACCCACCCACATACACATGCATATACATAAACACCCAAACATGCACATATACATACCTATACCTTTCAATGTATACATACATACACATACATAGACATATAAATATATACATATGTACATATTCATACAAGCTGCCTTCATCCATTCCTGTTTTCATACTAGCTCAACATTTCCTGAATTGATGAGGTAATAAAGAAACATATGAAGAAAAACCTCACTCACTCGCATCCATTCACTAGATGTCATGTGTAATGCACTGAAACCACAGCCCCCAATCCATAACCAGGTCCCACAGACACTTCCATGGCTTCCCCCAGCTGTTTCATAAGTCCTGGTTTAATACACTGACAGCAAACTGTCCTCTGTATCATGCATCATTCCGGTTCACTCTATCCCAAGCACACCTTTCACTCTCATGCATCTTAAGACCCTGAGCAATCAAAATTCTTTTCATTCCATCCATCCATCTCCAAAATGGTCTACCCTTTTTTTCTCCTCAATTTCTGACATATATCCTTTTTGTCAACTTCACTCCAAACCATTTCAGCACAAACCCTACAGCTCTCTATCACACTCTTATTATTACAACACGTCTTTTATTGTTATTACTGACTCTATATATGAAGGCCAAAAGGGATTCGTACCCAGTAAAAGTTGACAGAAGGCAACCACAAGGTCATTATAATGCTAGAACATTATCTGAAACTTTAATGCTAGGAAAGAAAATTTACAATCTTTCTAGATTTTGCTTAAACATTAAAGTAAAAAGTGTTATTAGAGAAGGTGGTGAAACTAAAATTAAAAAGAAAACAAGGAAATATTAAAGTTTTTAACCAATAGAAAGTTATAAAAGGTGGCATATGGAGATGTCTGATGAACAGGATGTCCTACTGGGTGTACCATAAAGTATCAGTTTCATAAGGTATCAGTAGTAGCTGGTATCTAGTAGGCAGCCAAAAACCAGGGAGGTATTGGGAAGCTTAGTGATGACTGCTTAGTGAGCAAGCACTTTAGTGGTTAAGTTGCACTCCTCTGACCTAGGTGACTGTCTTTTCTTTCTGTCTCACCCATATGTGGACAACCGGAATTTCGTCCCCAAACATACACTCTCTCCTTGTCATGCGTAACACTTAACTTATACGGCTCATTCTTTGTAACTAAATCTTCCTGCAGTGAGCATTACTAGCCCTGCCTTTTGGCAAAATGGTAGGAGCAATAGATAAAGCAGTAGTTAAGAACACTTGGGCAGGAGCATTAGATAGGAACACTAGGCAGGAGTATTAGGCAGAAGGGTGTTAAGGGTGAGGCACTAAAGGCAAGGAAGCGACACTGGAGTTCACTAGTTATGGTGGCCATCTGCTTGAGGGAGTTCCAGGTAGGAACAGGTGTTAGAGATACTGATAGATAAATACAGAGATAGATACACTATGGAACAGCATCAGCTTCAATACTCTTTGTAATCTAACTCTCTATATATATCTCCAATGCCTGTTTCCAAAAAGATGTCATTATCAAGTTGAGAATAATTCCTGGAAGCACAACAAAAACAAAGACAAAAGTACAATAAGAGTGTCCTGCAACAACTGGGAAGAATATAGGGTAATACTAGGACAATAAGCAACATTTAGGGAATAATTACATTAACATGCAAATGAAAACTAGTCTCATGGCTGATCCCTACTAAACCTTGGATTGATGAGGATACAAGAGGAGTGGCAGACAGAAACAGCATAATTAAAAAAAAGCAAAAGATGCGGTGAGTACTACCTGCTAGCCCTGCCATTCAAGGAAACTCAAATCATCATAAGCATTCATAGGTGAGTAGATTTTCATCTTTTTTCCCATGCTTGATCACCATTTTGTGTATTAGTGAGGCAGCACCAGGAATAGATGAAGAAAAGAAAATGATAGAAAAATTTGAAAAAGTCCTAAAGCCCATATTTACAAAGGAAAGGAGTATCAGAATTTTACCTCCACTTTAATGAGGTAATGTGGGATGAATAAAGAGGATATCTACTCAATATATGAAGCTGCAGTATGAAGATACTCACTTTACCTCATGAAAGTGGAGGTAAAATTATGACACTCCTTGCTCACTGGAAAAATGAGCTTTAAATTTTTTCAAAATTTTCTTTCTTCTTCCATTCTCCTAAAAACAAAAACAATTCAGAGGTCCACACATGTATCTCTCACTATAAACCGATGACATATGTCATTGAATGGATCCTACTTGATAAGGCCATCTTTTAACACTCAATTTAAGTATGACAACCCTAGTTAACTACTATTACAGCAGCCTGTCACTCAATACAGTGAATTAGCTGTTATACATTAAACTAATGAATAATACTATTACATCTTTGACACACTAATTACCTGTATGTTCTCCTTGATTTCCAGGCTGTCAACAGGGATACCCTTCTCTCTCATGTGGAAGATTTCAAAGTTGTAATAGATACCAGAGTATTTCACATCATTCTTCTCACGCTTGGCCTTAGCATAACGAGCTACCTTCACACATATGTAATCACCACATTTTTGCCAGTGCATCTTGCAGTCTGCCACATTAAACAAATTTTTTGTACGGATCTGTAAAAGAGACAAAACTCCTGAATACGTTAAGCACATTTAAGCACTCTCATAAAATGTACAGTGTCAAAGACTATGGTGAGCTTGTATTGCTTACCTGGCTGAAAGGGTCTAGCAGCCATACTACAGATGAAATATGATGAAATGAGGAAATTAACATAGGTTAATCCAATGAACATTTTTTTGTGAAGGTTTTGTTCCATTTCTTCTTCAATTTCCAAATTTCAGTCAAGCAAACAATACCATTTTTCTTCATGCCCAAACCTCCTTTGTGTTATATCCAACATTCCCAACTCCAAATCAGTCTCACTTTCCCATTCCTCATTCTATAAAATCAAAAATGATATAATCCCACTCTTCTAGATTAGTACAAAAAAGTATGAATAATGCTGTAAAAATCTCCACTAATTCACCTCTTTACCCAACCTTTCAAGTCCTCCCAATGCTAACTTTATAAGAGTATCTGGTGTACAATATTTTGCACTTCAAATCTCTTTCAATATCTATATCAATTCAATGCATCCTCTTTACCTTCCCATCAACTTTCATCATTATCCTCTATTATCATTGTGTCTCCCCCCTCTCAATTGATACTTATATATAAGACCCTCCCACAGAATCCACATACGTAACTGACCCATCCCATGGACAAAAATATGTAGATACAAGCCCTGAGCTCCCATGTACATTCATTGGTCAAAAGATCAAAATTGATAAAGGCAAAAATTTGATTTTCCTGATGTGTTTACTTAAAAAACCCTCATTATTTTACAAACGCATGGAAAACTCTCAAATTTGTATGGCCAGCTGGGAATGGGTACCAAAATAAGATGCATTTATCTCCCCAATTTTCTCCTGTGCGTGTAATCCTGATCATGATTATAGTAATTCATACATCAGGTAAGAACCAACTGAAGAAAATGAAAGCCAAGGCTCAATACAACATCTGTGTAAAAGAAAATATAGGAAGAATACAATTTACCATATTAATTTACTGATTATATGATGAATCTGTTCAACTAAAGATAACTAACGCTCAGTAATACCCATGAATTTGACTGATTTTCTTCTACAATTTTCTGAATAAGTACATGACTACTAAATTCAGGCTGTGGATAAGACTTACCTGAGAGGAGTATGTGGCATAACAAGACAGAATGAAGTAATGAGGGGACGTATGAGAGATTTTGTACGGCAAGGAATGCAAAGAAAATGAATTGTGAAGTGGTAAAGTGGGTGAAATGAAATACTTTGGAGGTAGCTTGGGCATATGAAAAAAAATGTAAGACGGAGTTTACAAGTGTATGATAGCACAATTAAAGGGGATGGTGTGAAAGGAAGATCTCCTGTGATGGGGAAATAAGAGTGAAGAGTACTGGTGGGAGAGAAATGGAGGGATGCATGGAATGATGTATGTGAGGGCAATATGTAAGGACAGGGATAAGTGGAGACTCTTTTGCCATGACCATCCCTGTGAAGGGAGTTCCTGGAGGAACTGGGCATCAGAGAAATGGATAGATGGATGCATGACAAATCATATATCAATAAAAAACAAAAGAAAAATTCAATGCACTTCACAAGAACCAAGTTACTTTCATCTCAGCTTTCACATTTTCTACTAGCTATGTACCTACAAATCATATATCACTTACTTCTTCTCGACTTGGAATGGATACTAGACACACTTTTGCAGGAACATCCTTATCCTCAGCAATCCAGTATGCCAAAACACTGTCTGTTGGAGACCAGCTGAAGTCTTTGATACCCATCACCTTGATACTTTTCTTGTCGAGCAAACCAAATGACTGTAAACAAAACCTCAGTCAATCATTCTTGTTAAAATCTTTTAAACATTAAAAACCACCTAACAAGTACATAAGAGTATCTATCTACCTACTTAAAATTTTGCCAAAAGGCAGGGCTAGGATGTGGCTCTTACAAGGTTTCTTGCTGAACAATACTGCTTTCCTCTGCTCTCAAGCATACTGAATTACTGTCAATCCTGTTCTCTTCTGGAACTGTTTTTAGCAACTTACTGTGGTTCCATTTGAATGTGTGTGTGTGTGTGTGTGTGTGTGTGTGTGTGTGTGTGTGCACATGTGCATGTGTGCTTATTTCAGGCAAAATTTCACATTTTACTTGGCAATAAACAAAATAACTCTTCTATCTTTCTTATTGGGCTCCCACAAAGGTATCATTGCAAGCTTAATCATACCGTTTCATTTCCTTCCTGGAATGCTTTTTTTGTTTGTTTGTTTTTTGCTATCCTTACTTTGTCATCATGCACTGTGAAAGAAGGGGAAACATCATAACAGTAATTGAAAAATATAATGTCCTCTGAAAAATAGTTAAATCACAGGAGACAAAATCCTGTAAGATGACATAAAATGGTGGCAATAAGAAAAAAGGAAAATTCTAAACTTTCTTTAGGACAATGGCATATGGAATTTGACTAATGACCAGTATTATAGGGTTTTCTTTCATTCTGTATTGCCTTTCCAATTTCATCAAAGCAGAAACTCATCTTCAGCTCTCACATATGTACATAATCCACACACTACTCCAGTTAACCTAATTTCTTTGACGCGCTAATCTTACTAACCTACTAACACCCATCTGCCCCCACATCACTACAATGAACTTTATCCACTGAACACTTCTTGTCCTCATAAACGTTGTCTCTGACATATCTCAACCCCCATATCTCCTTATCCCTTACCACCTTACCTAATCTGCTTCAATCAAAAGAATCCTTTCTAACTTTATGTGGATATGAGTCACGGTCAACATATATCCTCTTTGCCAACCTCTCCTCACTCGCATGTACAAAGCATTCCAGTACATGCTCTTCAGCTCTCTCAACCATACTTTTCTTAACACCATACTCCTCTCTTACCCTCTTATTACTTAACTAATCAACCCTCCTCACACCACATAGTATCCTTAAACATTTCCAATACGTTCACCCTGATCCACATATTTTCATGTATAGTCCATGCCTCGCATCCATACATTGTTGAGATCACTATAATTTTAAATATACACATTTTCACCCTTCTAGGCAGTGATATATGTGATAGTAGAAGCATTGTAAGAAAGATATTGGAATTACTTAAAAACTTACTGGGGTTTCATATACACTAAGACAATCTTCTCCAATTCTTGCAAAGTATTTGTCATCATTAGACCACTTGAAAACAGGCCAAACTGGTGGTCTCTCTGCATTAAAGGCTCGTTTCTTCTGTCCTGAGCGGACATCCCAAATAATGATAGACTGGGGTTCTTCAGATCTTTGGTCTATATGTGGTGAAAAAGTCACGATGTACCTAATCCAAAAAAACATTTTTAGTTCTTGTACACTACTATAATCCATCATATGTGCATAAGCATTCTTAACAGACCAAGCCCTGATCTCACGTAACTGTACAACAATTTCTTCATATTCCAAGTCATTAGGTTAAGTGCTATATCAAAAGCAATGAATACAATAAGAAGTCAATCAAAGGGGTACCTGGATGGAAAGAAATACTTTTCATGACAATTGTAAACAATACCTAAAACTAATCGTAATAATGTAACCCTAGAACCTTATCCTGTGGATCCTGCAACTTCACAACTGTTCCAAACAGGTGCAAGTTGCATCCTCTACAGATAGATAAATTCCTTAATCATATACAACTTTTTTCTGTGCAATGACAATGATAAAGCTTTGTCAAGAACAAATTTCCTGCCACCAGTTATGTCAACTGCTACAACTGACTGACTCATCTTCCAGGATTCCCCCCCCCCCCCCTTTTAGCATACTATAGACCAGCCCCTCAATCTAAGACACACATTTCCTCCACCACATCACCATCCGTAAAGACACTGAATAGGCACATGACATCACAAACCTCAGACACACTCACCTTCACTTAGAACTACACTCTCCTCCCTTACTACTCACTTGCACACATGCCTTACTCTCCTGATAAAACTCTTTCACTGCATCTAATTGGTTTCCTCCCACATCATATATTTGCAGCAACTTCCATACAGTATCTATACTAACCATCTTACAGGATTTATCCAAGTTCATAAGTGCCACAAACATATCCTTATCTCTCTGTTTCTTCAAACAATGTCTTCAAAGCATACACCTAATCTACACATCACTGTAGGGTTTGGGAACCCTTAAAGACTTCACTAGACATCCTCTGCTACTCCTGAAGCAACACTGCTCCTCCCAGTCTGAAGTTAAGCAAGTCATCATCCTTCCACAGAACCTATGAGGTATACTCAACAGACTTATACCTATGAAATTCAGGCATTCACTTTTGTACCATTTGCCCTTATACTCAACAGACTTATACCTATGAAATTCAGGCATTCACTTTTGTACCATTTGCCCTTATATAATGTCACTATATTGGCATTCCACCATTCCTTAGGAACCTCACCTTAGGCCATATGAACTAAAAATCCTGATAAATCAAACAACAATAATGTCACTTCCTTTCTTGAGAAATTTAACTGCAATCCCATTCACTCAAGCTGCTTTGCCACAATAAATCTTACAGGTCTTCATCATCTATTCTATTTTCATTAAACCATTTACCATGACCCTCTCCCTGCATTCCTCATCCCAAACACACCACATATGCCATCTGATACATTTAAGTCCTCCTACACACTCCATCTCCTCACTACCTCTTCTTTGCCCGTCACCACCTCCCCATCTGCTTCCCTCACTAATGCTCTAATTTGTTCTCTCAAAAATTTGAAAACTTAAACAGAATTTCTGAACAATTATTTCTGTTACTAACAATTAACCCTTTACATCAATAGAAAACCAGCTCTTCACTAATATTTTGCTAACTCTTTTAAAACAGCCTACTTACTTACTGGATGTGGAAAGGGAGCTGTGGTTTCGGTGCATTATTACATGACAACTAGAGACTGAGTATGAACGAATGTGGCCTTTTGTCCTTTCCTAGCGCTACCTCGCGGGGGGAGGGGGATGCTGTTTCATGTTTGGCGGGGTGGCGACGAGAATGAATAAAGGCAGCAAGTATGAATTATGTACATGTGTATATATGTATATGTCTGTGT
>JAUUDZ010460481.1:0-12233 GCA_032361705.1 Panulirus versicolor | reverse complement strand
AAAATAGGTTCCAAGTTAATAATTTATTAAAGCTGGACACTTCAAGAAACTAAGTACATGTTTTCATTATAGTAAATAATTGATAAATAGATAACAGTGACATGATACATACTCAAAGTTTATCAAAGGTAAAGTAAATTTTACAAAAAAGTGGCTTTAAGATGCCTCACACTCTCAACTCCAGTACCATGTATGTGAATGAATACAGTATTGGTGCCAGAACTCTTTGGTTCCTTATTAAAAGGGTCACAACATATAGACATATAGATGCCATGGTAATGGTATTTCAAAATTATATCGATGTAGAGAAGAGAAATACAGATAAAAGTGTAAGAAAGTTGTGCATGGACGACAGCCCAACACAAAGTAATAGGTAAAATGAAGGTATGTATAGTGGAAAACACTAACAGTAAATCCATTAAAGTCTTCTAAAGATGAGTTATGCAAACCTAGAATTGTTGACATGTAAAGGAAATGTGTACATTAGCATGATAATTTGTCTTCATTACCAGGATGATGTTGGTTGGTGTGGTGGAGCAACTGCAGTAGCTGGAGCTCCTGGTGATGCCCCACAATCACCAAACAACTCTGCCACATCCTCACGCTCTTCTGGCTGTGATTCCAACCCAGAAGAACAGTGCCAGCCACATCCTGGCATGAGAGGTAACAACTGATGTTACACAGTGGATTCAATAGCATTATCTTCTTTCATAATGATACTTATGTGTTTACTACCACAATCACAAACATTACCGCTAAACTTGCTACAAATATGGGGTCCTTGTTTACTCTGAGGGGAAGAAGCAAAAACTTTGGTGACATGAATGTAGTATTACTTAGCATTGTTTCCTGTTTGCAAAGATATTTTTGCACTGTCCATCGTAATTCAGCTTGTGATTTAATTAAAAAAGTTTGGCAGTAATGCACTCCATCATTACATCACTTGTTGTACCTCATGTTTATGATCCTAGTCAGTTCATTTTTTTTGGTAAGCTTACACACAGGTGTAAGTTGAAGACTTCAGATCTCATCTTAAACCTTGATAGCATGGACAAAAATTTTAAAATGTCCTGTATTACAGATGTTGGCGTGTGGCTCAAGTCTCTGCGCTTGCACAAATACTCACCATTGCTCTGCAGTTTAAGCTATGAAGAGCTGTTGGCACTAGATGAAGCAACGTTGGAAAGTCAGGGCGTTACCAAAGGAGCACGGCACAAAATTGTCTTGTCTATAAACAAGCTAAAGGAACGTCACAAGCAACTAGTCCAAATTGAAAAGGTAAATCATCATTCATTGATATTTGTGGTGAACTGAAATAACAGAGGTCAGGTCAGGAAATATGGTGATGTTTTGTATAAACCTTTTTGGGGTGGGTTCAGGACTATGAGGTTTAATTGTTCAGTTTCTTCAGTATGGAAGTTGCAGGTTGGACATAAGGCATCTTGTGATATGTTGAATAGTGTTTGTAATGTTGGAGGGATGGATTTTGTCCAGAATGCAGATAACTCATACATGCAGAGAAAGCTTAATTTCAGATAGGTGCATGTATGGTAGAATTGTGTTTAAGATTGGATTGGGAGAGGTTAAGTGCTTAGTGGGTCAGTTTGGTGTGCATATGTTTTGTCAGAGTCATGTTTGTTGGGAGGGTATAAGTTGCTGAAGTGTGAAGCAGGATAAGCTATTTATTTCTGCTTGGTATTTGGTGGTTGGTTTTAAAGTGGTTTAGTTGGGAAAGGTCTAGTGCTCTTGCAAGAACTGAGTGTGAAGCATATTTAGGGGAGACGGTATTAGGAGTGTTTTTGCTTTATTGTGTAGAAGTTGAATGTTTGTAGTTAGGAGGCAGCCAATGACTGTTCTGAGTGTTCTGTTTTGTATGGTGTAACTAATAAATTCAATATATGTTTCTAACCTCCAGGAAGTGATGAATGGTGGTAACTTATTATCATGCCTCAATGAACTCAAATCAATAATCCTTACTCCATTCCCACCTTACAGTCCTCCGAGTGAATCTACTCAATCTTCCCAACACTTAAATAATCCCTCTCACACCTCATCTACTTCTGACCTTACCGCAACACCTCCATCTTCCACAGTGTCTTCCTCCACTCACACTACATTCTCTCCATCTTTTACCACTGCTTCTGTTACAACCACCACCACTGCCTCCTCAGCTTCCTCATTGTCAACTTCCACTTCCTCATCTGCTAGTTCATTGAGAAGTGATGATAGAGAACTTCTGAAAGAAGAAAATGTTGAAGTATCCAGACCTACATTAGAGGCAGAGAGTGGCAACTCCATCCCTGAAAATGATCTGCCTTCTCAGTTTACACGGGTTATGGGTAAAGGTGAGTGTTTTGGGATGCTTTATAAATTTAGCAGAAGTATACATGAAGAATTTGTTACTGTGGTATTAAAAAAAAATGCAGCGTGTAATCAACACATCTCTGTGGGAAAACTTTGCTCATGTATGTAATTAGTGCCTGTACTTATAAATAAATCAAGGCATTCTTTATATGGCTATTTTTGAATAGCCATATAATGATTTTATAGTCACACAAGAAATATGAATGAAAGTCAGTTGAAGACCTGACATTTACTGTTTCTTTGACAGTTTCCCCTGCTTCTTGCAGTTGTTCTTTCATATTTGATGTTTTATAGTGAAGAACTCATAGCTGTGTTGAAGTTCTGTTAAAATGTTGTGTGTTTTTGCAACATTTGTTTTCTAACTTGTTTAGGGATTCCTTTACTGAGCCCCTGGGAAGACACCTTTCCAATTAGAATATTTTGAAACTAAGAATTTTATGGGTGGCCCTTATCCCAGAGTTATTAATTCCTGAAAGTGCTTAGTAAAATCTGCTCTTAAATGAAAGTCTGACCACATGCCTATAGTATTGCTCTTAGCATTCCTAGATTAGACGAGTAACACTTTTACATCAGTTCCACATATTCCTTTCATATCCAACATAAAGCCACCTGATTAATATCACTGATTCCTGCCTGCATAAGCATTTGGTACTTGCCCAGTCAAACACAAGCATTTTGCCAAAATGCCTTTAATCTTCTTAGATGATGTCATCTCCACATATTAAGTAGAGCAAGTTCTGTACAGAGTAGATCAAATCCAGATATCAACTGATATCGTTATCCATGTTACATGCATGGACACCATCAAGCAAAAATCTCCAAACAGAGTTTGACCCTTTAGGAAAAAACTCAAAGGCTTCATACCTTTAATGACTGTCTTGAGCCAGCAGTAGGACAACAATCAGAGCTATGTCATGGACTTGTTACCAGCCCATGCAAGTACTTAGAAATGTCAGAGCCTCCCATAACATCATACAGTCAAATGTCAGACAGGTAATTTCTGCAAAGGGCCCAGTAAGGTTTAAGATTTCATAAAATCTGAGTGTATGGAGTTAAATGTATTTTTGAGGCATGCATATCCTGCCAGCGACCTTTGTCCACTCTATAAGGATTGAAGAAAGACATTCATATTACTCATCTTGTCATCCCGTCAAAGCTGGATCTCCAGCTGTTTACATTTTAATTGTAAATGTATAAGGAGCATAAAATATTCTCAAGTTTCTATGAACTAACTGGATTGGACAAAACTTCATACTCATGCTCAGTAGCCACATCCGCCATTCTTTTTATAAAGCATCTTATGGAACCTGTATATGCACAGGAGAAATGCTCTGGGTCTTTTTTGTATTTCACTGGTTCATTGGTTTAATTGTAATTATAATTTGAATTATAATTTAATTTTCACTGGGTAAATATTATGATGATAGCAGGGCAGGAAGTCTATGATATGGAATGTGATGTCCCAGCCTGCAGGACTTGGGTTAGGAACCTAAGTTTTGCAAAATTAATTCCCATGAATTATGAGTACCCATACAGCATGCACGTGATCTACTCCATGTAAATGGCAATGGAATTAATGTCAGATAAACAATATACAACATATTGATTCATGAAACTTTTTTCCAGTATGTACGCAGTTGTTAGTAAGTGTGAGACCAGAAGATGAGTGTGTTAGTGCTTTCCTAGGGTTAGTAGAAAAATGTGTCAACCATGAGGCATTTACCCCAACACAAGCACGGAGGCTTCAGTCATGGAAACAGCAAATTATCCGTGTTTGGCATCCCCTCCCACCTAAGACTAAAGATAGTCGTCATAATCGCAGGTGAGTGTGTATCTCATGCAATATTTATTTTCCATCTTGACTGTTGTGATATCTAATAATTGAATTGCCTAATGCTGTGTAGGCAAATTGAAATTTTTCTTCATCTCTAGTGACAGACTGATGGATAATTTCACCCACCATAATGATAGCATGCAGGTTAATGTAATCATCAAAACAGCAAATCACAGGTGTTCATTACCAGCAAGAGAGTAGCAACATCCCTTCAATCTAGGGTGCTTATTAATAGCAGAAGTGTTGATACAGCTCCTCATTCCCTCTCATGGTGAGCTGGTGTCTGCCAAACTCACAGTTATTGTGTCCACAACACAGTCATCACTTCGGCTTTTAGGCTGGATTCACCTAAGTGATTAAACAGAAATTTGGTAGGCAGTGGTGGTCTGTTTTGGTTATGAGGAATCCTTGCTTAGCCACTCTCACTTCTGCTTCTGGAAACACTACTTTGACATTGTCAATTTGAAAAGAAATGTAGTCAATAGACATAATTGTATTTTCTAAAGATTTTGTACTTCTGGAAAAGCACATTGTAATGAACATTCCTTTGAAATTATTCTTTGATGTGGAATTGCACAGAAAATTTATTTTAAAGCACACTATCTAGTTAATGTTCCATACATATTTGTACATAATGAAGTTCATCAAACACATACGTGCTTGAGCAGCACATGGTATGATTCTCACTTTGTTCAACACTGCGCTGTAATGAAGGACCCATTTCATAAACCCAAAACAAGTATGAATTACTAGCAATGTTTTATTATTCAGCATCTGCTGGACTTACACAATTCTGAATACAAGAATGTGTCAGTTACAAGAATATTTCCAGAAGATATTTTACTGGAAAGTTTTTCGATTCCATATTATTGTTCTAAAATACTGTATTTCTATAACTAGAACAAAAAAAATTCCATAATAAAGGTGGAAAAGGTGGAAAAACAAATTATAAATTAAACAGAATTGGACCTGCCATATTTTTTCATCAGAGATAAACAGATTAAGTATTTGTTGTAGACTTTGTTCACAAGTCATGATGAAAGTGGGGTTATGGCGAGAGTATCTTCTTAAGATGGACAATACCTTCTCAGTTGATTATCACATGCCTGGATTAAAAACAAGCTTCTCTTCCTTATTTATAATGTGGTCTGAGGGGAACAGTGCAGTAACCATTTGTGTGAGGAAAAATTTTCTTTTACATTTAGAGTATGTCATCTTTCCTCCCATAAGATGGAGTCAGCAGTACGGTGGTGATGGATTTCTTGGTGGATCCTTCAGGGTTCCTCGGGTTGGTGGCCAGCGTCATACCCACATCCCAGCAGGACTTCTTGTAGGGGGTAAAGGTTTTCCTGCACCTCAGCCACATCCACTCTTCGCCTTACCGCCTGCTGCTGCTGCTGCGGCTGCCAGTCTGGGTGGGCTAATGAGTCCACGAAATAGTTTACCTGGTCTACCCTCACTTGGTGTAGGGGGGCTGCTTTCTCCGCAGCAGTTCCTTGCCAAACGACCCTCTTTGCAAGAGACTCCTTCTGAGGTATGAATTTATGAAATTAACTATTTAATGTTAATTTCATAAGCAAGTCTAAATAATGATTGTTTTGAAAATGTTTGATCTCAAGACCTGTCACCACATCCCTGCCCTTAAAACTATTTTTTCTTCTTCTCCTCAAGATATTAAGCATTTTTCTTCTTCTTCCTCAAGATATTAAGCATTGTCCAGAGTAATTCTTTTTTAAAATTTCGAGGTGGTCATTGCTACAAGTAAAGTCATTCCCATATATTTAAAACACCAGAAACTGAAGTTACAAATATGGAAATTTGAAGATTCCTTTTCTTCATTTACCATTTTGGTTAGAACTTGTGTGACATACAATAAGCTATAAGGTTATTTAGTGATGAAGAAGTCAGAGAGATAATTAACATATATAAAGGGAAATAGCATTTGTGATAAGAGCAAAAGTTGTATCAAGTGAAACAAAGTCAGTAATGAGAGGAATATGCATGTGAAAATACTTCCAGAAAGAGGAATGTTGTGCATGCTCATGCAATATCTAGTTGGTGCTCAGAGTACATGTACGATACTTACTGAAGGACCTGCTGAATGAATGTACTTAAGAAATGCAAAATCTGAAAAGGAATATTTGATGAGTCTTGTAATGATATACAGCATATGGAAAGAACAACAGCCTTAGCTGGAAATTGATAATAAGATATGATAAATGATCATAAGATATAATAAATGTTGAATGGATTCTGATATTGAAAATGTTTGTTAAAAGTGAAAAAAATACATGCTTTACATAGTAATAGTTGGTATGATAAGTGCATGAAAAACTATGTTTATATATATGCTCTAATACATAATTACTTTTCCCATGGTTGCAAGTAAGCATCAAGAATAAGTAAGCAGTGGACTAGTTAAACAAACCTACTCTGTCATAAAATGTGGATTTAAACTTAAAACCAGAATCCACAACCAAGCATCATATTCTTTGGTTTACCTCAACTCCTTCATATCCTCATGGTTCAGCTCACTGACAGTACAAAACCTACCCCATATTTTACATCTATCCAGCTTATTTTATACCATTCATGCCTGTAACACTCCTGAAAATTCAGCCCCTCAGCCATTCCATCCTTATATCTCATTTTTGATATCCAGCTCTCCTGTCCTTTCTCTCACTCCTCTTACATTGTCCTTCCTTAGTCAATCTGCCTCACACCATATATATCTTCAGACATATCCTCCCTCTCATTTTCACTTGCATCCAAGACCTAAGACACATCTGTACAGCACTATTGGGACTAATATCCCTTCTAACATAACTCATCTTTTGACTTAACAGGCACAGACTTTTCCTTTGAACAAATTAAAGACAACTGTGTATATGGTTTCTCAGGTTGTGTGATAAAACATATTGTAGATTTTGTTCTGTGGGTAGTTAGTAATGAAAGTTTTACATACTTTGGTATTAACGTCTGTGTTTAATTTTGTCACAAGAAAATTTCTTTAAGTAATTTCATTCACTTTGCAGTTGCGGCCACACATCACTTTACAGCGAACAAGATCAGCACCATCCCGTCCCCACCAGTTGCCACTGACTGGTCATGCTCGTCCTGTTCCCCCTCCTACTACATCTTCATCCCTTGCCCCAGGAAGCAGTGGCTGTGGGGAACTGCGGATATCTGGGGGCTCAGGAGCTTCAGGAACAGTGCTGGAACCTCACTTTTCTCCTGCAACATCATATTCACACTTAGGAGCTCCTCCATCATCACCTGATCCTGCAGATAATGATATCACAGATCGCTTGGAATCACTCTGTCTCTCCGTCACAGAACACGCTCTAGGTTGAATTTACATCTGCCATTACCACTAATAAATAGATCTCCATCCACATTATATCAGAGTACCTATATTCAAGATGAACCTGGTAAAAGTGGTAAAATACACCCACACAGCCAATTTGTATGACACATGGGCTTCAGTTTACTGTACTAGTAATGTGTATCCATTGAAAAGATGTTAAGGCAGTTTCAATGCAAAGTTGCCCAATGAAAAAATTTGTTTCAATACAATAACTTGAAAGCATATTGTACTGAGTTATCACCACCTTATAGAATCTGAAGTTTTATAATATTGAGGATGAAAATTTATTCACATTATTCAGCTCATACTGCATTAGAGTTCTTGATTACAGAATACTGCTGATATCATTGTGGCTAAAACTATTACCATGTGCCTGCTGGATTGATGGCCTACTTGGGAGCATTTTAATAAGCATATCCTTTGCTGTGCAGGGATGCCATACCAAGCTGTGCTTGGTACTGGCTTAGTTTATCTCCTTTGTGGTCACCAGTCAGTTAGCCTTTTACTTAAGATCGGAGAGATTGGGTATTAAGATTTTTTTTCAAGTCTGTCTCTAATATCTTAATATTATTTATATTACCTTTCTGTGAGACTTTCATCTTTTACCAGATGTATATTCGAGTCACTTTTTAAATGTGTTGTAAGGTGTACAGCATGTTGCAGGTTGGCAAAGCAATGCTGGTGCACCTTTATAAGCAAGCATGAGAAGCTACTGTGTGGCATTATAGAATCCCCAAGCTGGATGCGTTTTCACTGACTGTATTTAAGCTTGTATCTGCTGTAAATAAATTAGCTTGTTATTGACTACAGGGAGTTCCTTTTTCTCCAACTCATTAAAACTACATGACACCAAATTATGAAATATCTAGTGTGATAGTCTCAAGACATGTACACAGTTACGTTTAGTTATTAAATATATTTCAAATAACCTCAAAGTTATTTCATCCTAAATTATTTACCAAATACCAAATACTTTGAGATGTTATATAGAAAAGAGGTTATGTAACCACATTTTTACCAAAACAAGAAGTGGAGAAAGTTAAAAGACAAGTAGGGAGTTTTTATGGCTTTAGAGAAGGCATATACAATATTAAAGTAATAATGAAGCTCTTTGAGTAGCTTTATGTGGTATGCACAAAAGATTTATGAATGCTGTTTATAGCTTTTATACAAAAAATGAATGTGTATGGATAAATGTTATGGGCAAGTGGTATGGAATAACTATGGAAGTGCCAATGTTTTGTGTCATCATAAGTAAGGTGGCATGTAAGTGGTGCAACAAAGAAAAAGAGGACTGTGTGTAATAGGTGGATGCTTTAAGTTAATGCCAGTAAAAGGCTTCTTAGATTTTGAAATATATGTCATAGTGTGATGTCCTTTTGAATATTAAACAACTGTAGTTTGTGGCAGTTTGTATTTGAAGAAGTTAATATATTAATATCATACGATCAGCAAACCCTCTTCCAGCCTACCCTTAGACTTCACATCATGTACACTAACATATTCTTACTTTCCTGTCTGTCCCCATGTGTATTTTTTTTTTGAACATCTTTATGTTTAAAGAATGTATCTGCATCACTCTTACTTGCCTTTGTCAATCCATATTCTTTCAAAATGTCATTGCATCCAGCACTACCTTAACCAACTCATCACTCTGCTCTCAGATTTGTACCAACATATCCATTCAAGTCACCCAACATATGCTTTTTCCACTGGTCTATATCATGTTTATCTAGGCAACCTCAAACCCCCTCTATTATCACCGAGTGGCACATATACAACTATTACAGACACTCTTAACATCTTTAACCTTTTACACAGTTGTAATCAAAAGAGGAAAATAAGAAAAATGAATCATACAAAGAAATTGTGGAAAAGGAATATGGATGAAAGTAATTTAGAATATGCTAATGATGGTCTGGTCAAAGAAATATAGTGAAATAGTTGAAGGTGGCAGACCACAGAAAAAAAAGAAAGTTTCAGTAAAAAAAAAACTAGTTTAGAGATATTTCTTATAAAGATGCCAAGAGAATGATTTCTGAACATGTTAAGAAATATTTTGTGTTAAGACTGTGTGGTGAAAGGAGACTGATCTCACAAGACAAATCAG
This sequence comes from Panulirus versicolor, assembly GCA_032361705.1. Lineage (NCBI taxonomy): Eukaryota > Metazoa > Arthropoda > Malacostraca > Decapoda > Palinuridae > Panulirus > Panulirus versicolor. The sequence continues at coordinate 2,558 of JAUUDZ010460481.1, read as the reverse complement.
CTTAGTAGTCAAAATGAAAAATTATGAACCTAATTACTGATGTTCATGTCTCACTTTAACACACTAGACATGGTTAAAGAATTTGTTCAAGTGAAGTTACACTCTATACACATGATCCTTCCCTAGTTCAAAAAGAGAGTAAAATAAGCTTTCAGAGCTGTTAGGGGATCTTGGATTGGTTAAGATACGAAGCAGCTGTTGAATTTAGAACCAAGAATTAGATTTAGGAAATGGCATATCAGCTACATTTCAAATAAATAATGATTATATCTAAAAGGGGAGGGAGCAGGAGGCTGGAAATCCTCCCCTCTCATTTTTTAATTTTCCAAAAGAGGAACAGAGAAGGGGGCCAAGTGAGGACTTTCCCTCAAAGGCTCAGTCCTCTGTTCTTAATGCTACCTCGCTAATGTGGGAAATGGCGAACAGCATGAAAAATCTCAAAACTTATTAAAAATTTTCTCAAAGCCTGGGAGAAAGCTGAAGATGCTTTAAAGGAAACTGTCCATCTTTAATATTGGACTTAATGGCAAGTCAAAGTGACATAGTAGCAGCACACCCATGCAATGCCCAATATTTTTAACATGCTTCTACACAGATTACATAAAGGAAATGCCATGTAATCAAAACCTGCCAATACTTGGCAAAAACTTGCTTTTGTGCTACTCCATCAGATTACTCATGTCCAATGATCTAATGCCTGTAGTTGCAGTGCTATTCTGGCACAAAGCATTATGAGTGGTAAAATGTCTTGTAGCCACTTGCATCTGTAAAATGCAAAATGATGATAACAAATGAGTGTATATGCTGTAAATTTACATCCCTCCAAGACTTTGCAACAATGCTTAGCAAGTGCACACTGATAACAATGAAGGAAATGGGAAGTCCAGGTGATGGAGGTTTCAAATCTCAAAGAGAAGCACATTCTTAGGATATATACAGGATATGAAAAATCCAAAATTGCATGTGAACCTCTTATACCCTTTTCATTATTTAAGTCAAAGCCATCTAACTGTCTGTAGGTACTTTCGAGGTGCCACGAATGCCCAAAAGCTGTGCTCTGAAGCAAATATAGAGATGCATGTTACATCTAATCCTATGAGGCAGTTTTAACAGTGTGAGGCAGTTACCTTAAACATAATTACGAAAGCTGAATTATGATGCAATTCAGGAATGCAAAAATTATCCAAGAATTTTCAGTTTTTCAGAGCCATCAAAAATCAACAATCAAAATGGACATGGTACTAGGAAATACCGCTATTCAGATACACCCTTCTACCTTCGCCTTAATCAGTACTCCTCACCACTTCCTTTCTTTGTTTCAATAATGCAGTATGATGATACTGTTTTTGCAATAGTTGTTCTGGCAACACAATAATACCAGGGGATCAAAAGTATTTTGCTGACTAGCTTATTTTCATTCATTTTCACATTATTAATTGATTTATTTATCTCCAACAGAAGAAAATTTCTTGCATATATCAAGATTCATACAAATATCAATCCTGATGCATGAAAAGATCAATTTGGTTTCATTGTCTCTAATAGCATTCAAAAGAGCTCAAACCCATTACCATATTTAAGTAACAACCAAGTGTTGGATTAAAAGTCCGTATAAATAACAAGCCCCAAACTGGAAGCTTCACTCCATTACCTAAGCCCTAACTTATTTTAATATAATCCTGCCCTTCAAAGAAACCCTGAGGTGGCAAAGGAATTAATATTTGATTTGTCAACTAACACTAATTATTCCTCAGGCCCAAAAACAGCAGGGTTATGAAAACAAAAACCATCCTTGCTCTAGGAAAATCCTGAAGTGATACCAAACGAAACGAAGTTTTTGAAAAACTTATAATGTAGGGAGTCATGAATCCTCAACGTGGCTGGAAAATAAATTCTGATGTCCCTATAATTAAGTGTGTAAGGAAAAATGACAATACACTAAATTTTATTGAACAATGAATTCGATACCAATAGAGTAATACATCAATCTAATCTGTTGAATTAATAATTGCTGAAGATAAATTCAGAAATTCATATTCCAAGATAATTCTAACACTATTCAAATTTCTTCTCGTAAATAAATCACAGATGAAAAGCCTAAGTTGATCATTTCATTAATTTATTGACTGCAAACAGATCCATTCTTGCAGTATTCATAGCATTTCTAAAGATCATACTTTTCGTTCGTTCGTGAGGTTAACTAACTACATCGAAATCTTTAATACCAGCGCGAGAGTAAAGCATAGCAAGATTGGTGGAATTGCATGTGCAATGAGAATCTCAAAGCTAGCAGAAGAGTACATCACAGTAAGACTGGCAGAACTGCATGTGCAAAAGGGAAAAAGAATTGTGTAGAAACGCACATACTTGTGGGCAATCACTGTAGATGGCAAAGATGGTTTTGCATAATTTGGAAGATGATTCATATGCATTACTGTATATATATAGGGACATTAGACTGCTGGTGGCAATACTAGCACATATAAAGCAGCTCATGTTTACTCACAGCTATAGTTAGGCATGCGTATATCTAGCCTGATGGAAACTTCCCAGATACA
>JAUUDZ010460470.1:0-12233 GCA_032361705.1 Panulirus versicolor | reverse complement strand
AATATTTCCCTCTAAGGCTCAATCAGCTGTTCTTGACGCTGCTTCGCTAACTCGGGAAATGGAGAATGTGCACAAAAATATCTGATTGTTAACATAAACCGTTTGGGGATTCTTTCATTATTCCTGGGTATGTTACAGCGTTTCCGATGTCGTTAGCTGGGAATAATGTTCGGAATAATATTTTCAACATAAGATAACAAAAGAATTTAGGGACCTTTACATTTTAAATCTCCCCCCACCCCTTTAAATTTTAACCCCCCCCCCCCCCACACACACTTTAAGAGGTTACTGTTCCTTGCAAGATATGATGAAAGACTTCTCTTCGGCAATTTACAGTTTCATTTAACCACTCTACATTATGGTGATTGTTAAATACACGCGAAGAAGAACGAGGAGCATAACAGATTCCTTCCTTGCGTATACGCAAAGGACAATGGGGAGTGGGGTGGGGGGGGGGAGTAGTATTTCTTACATATTAGATTTTCCCTCGTGGATAGCCGTATATACTTGTAATATGGCGCTCACATTTGTATAATTTCTTCTCTTTCGCTTCACACTGTTATTCATTATCATTACATCTCTAGAGGAAAGAAATTGAGAATTTTGTCGGCAAATTTAGTTATATGTTTCCGGCGTCTGCGCTTTTAAAGGAAGATACATTTTCAAAAGAGTAAGAGGGTTCGGAGAAGGTGAAGTTTGCGCTGGATTCTAAGTATCCTACGAGTCAGCTTGAGGACGAACAGCTGTGTCTGATTGCCAGGGTAACGTGAAGATGTTCAATAAGGTAGAGTGATGATGATGATGATAAGTTACCTGAACTCTGTCATCACTGACAAGTGTGCTGGGCACGACCCTCACTTTTGCAGTTCTGCCACTGAAAGTGAATTAAGGTACGGCAGGTGACACGGAAACATTCATTAAATCATAAGAACAAAATGAATAATACAGTCATATGAATACAATTCTATTTCATAGTTAAAAGTATTATTCAATACCTCCGAGATAACACAAGAAGCTACGTTAATACATTTTATCTATGCCAGTTTGATGATGAGCAGGAATACACATTTGAAATGAATGTGTAGGAAAATAAGGCTAGACTCTATGATGGTCGAGGTATATATACACCTTTCTCATATCACTGCGTTTATAAAATTACCATAATCCTGTAATACGAAGTTTGTACACCAATTAACACGCTACTACACCAAGGTTATAATTGCTTGTCAGTTATATACGAACTTGGCTTAAATGTTACTATTGCCATCACGTGCAAAAAAAATATATATATATATGTTGAACACAATGCATCTGTATTCCTCTTACAGTAACTTCCCGCCAGTAATTTGAGAAATAGACAAAAATACTTTAACTGTACTCATATTCTTTGCCAGTGGGATTAACCTATGAAATCTGAGAATCGACAACTAATAATTAACTTGCCAAGATTACAGTATTGGTAAGCAGTAGGTATTTCCTCATTTTCGGCTAATATAGACCACGATATTATCTGTATATGCAGATTGCAGTACACTATATACTGTTGCGAATGCTCTGTACATATGCAGATTGCAGTACACTATACTGTGTTGCGAATGCTCTGTAAATCACATGTTTGGAGTCTATCATGCTTTACATACAGTATATACATTTTTTTTGTGGCTTTTTATATATATAGTTTTCTTACCTGATGCTTTGAGACACGTTACGTCACACACACACACACACACACACACAAAGTTGTGGTGGACAGTTTACTGATGCATGATCCTCCGTAACTTACCAACAGAAGTAAATGCAACTGCGAAATGATTGATATTCAGACATTTAAATCATACTTGGCAAACTCTTGTCTCGGCATATACACGAGAATATTACTAGACTTTTTTTTCCAATTACATAATACATATATTTGTTTCTCATTATGTGCCCTCCTTTTTTTTTTTTTATTCCCCTCGTGTCTTTTTCTATTTCTAGTAGATTCATATATTAAGCATATTTCTCGATTTTTCTCTCCAAAGTCTATGTAGGCTTGTAGTGAAAAGGAGAGAGTTAGTGCTGCTGTAAGGTAGAATTCCTTTAATTAACCTGGATCCGGCCAAGAACGGCCATAGCAACGGTAAATCAAAATAGTTTGATGTTCGAACATTCTAGTACGTACGGGATGAATGATTTAAATGTACGAGATGAGACATTTAAACGAGATATGAAATTTATCATAGTAAATTATATTTCTTAAGCTTGAAATTTCATTATCATTTGTAACTTGTTTTATCACATGACAATTTCGAAGCTGTCGTACGAAAATTCATAAAGTTTTTGCACTTGTTAAGGCGTTACTTTCAAATCACGGCAGAAAAGCTGTCCATTTTGCAATTGTTTTCCCGTATCATGTCCTCTGTAGTAGTTCATTTTATCTAATAAGGTACAAGAAGATGACCATGAAAAATTCACATGCGGTGCATTATGGTTGGGATATACAGTTTGACTCCATGGAAGTAAAATGTTTTGGAATGAATTACACAGGGGTTATTAAGTTAGTTTTGCATCTAGGACTTATATAATGTAGTCCGTTATCCGTTACCCACTGGAAAGTTACCGTTTTGAGGAGAGGTAAGAAGGTATTGCTCTGTAAGAACACAGCTACAATGAGTATTTAATGACCATGGCTTAATTTATGTTATTGAACGTAATAAAATCATCACTTGGTGCGAAATGAAATAATATTCACTTATCGAATATGAATTCAAATACATTTCGAAAACTAGAAATAAAAATTCCTTACAAATTGCTTTTCCAAATATAGAAGAGGCTCTAGAATATCCAGAGCGCCATGTGACGACTGTGAGCAAGTTGTTTATCTGGAAATAACCCTTTTTTCCACACGATCGGGGGTTAATTAACGACAGCATTGATAACCATGGATGGAGGAGAGATTATTGACCATTTGTATAGGGTATATGGCATTAGTCATAGGTATTTGTTTACAAACATTGGAATGTAAACAAAAATACCGCCGGGCGCCAGTGTTTTGTTTGGTTCTTGGTGACTTGTGGGTAATTTGCTGTTGGTATGTTGTGGTGCGCACGCGGGTTGTGTGTCTAGCCGTGTCGCCATCTTCACCGGCTCGTAGGTTTCACACGATGTCTGCTCCTGTAAGGGGGCCCGGTCAGCATGCTTGGGCCCTGCTAGCCCTACAGAAGTCCGCGCCAACTTCCCCTCACCGCGTGCCGTGGTCGTCCGACAGAAAGGGAACCCCCATTGCCAGGTTGGAAGGGAAAGAATTCGAATACATGGTGCGGCAGAGTCGGGTGGTGATTGGGCGCAACTCAAGCAAGGGCGATGTCGATGTAAACATGGGCCATAATAGCTTTATATCGCGTCGACATATCGAGATATATTTCGAAACGCCCCATTTTTACATGATTTGCAATGGCAAGAATGGTGTGTTCGTGGACGGTGTGTTCCAGAGGAAGGGCGCCCCGCCTCTCCAGCTGCCCAGACAGTAAGTTATTCTTGAACTCATGGGTTTTCTTTCGTGTCCTGGTGTAGTTTTGAGCCACTAAGTTGCGAGGAAGAGGTGTAGGAGTATGTAGGTTGGGTCAGTGGTCGACACGTCGTGGTTGGTTATGGAAAATTAGGTTGGGTATTTTTAGGAAGGCTGTTGCATAACTTTGTTTTGGAGTATTGTTGACTCTAGGGGCATTTTGGAAAGACCAGTACCATTGACATGAGTGGTGTACAGGGATTAATCACAGCATATAAAATTCTTCTGACTACGATCTCTTAAAAGACTTGCAGATCATGTGAGTCATGTCAAGGTTAAGTTTAATGGGTTGGTATTGGGTTTCGCTGGCAAAACGTTAGATAGATATTATAAAAAAGAAAATTCCACCACAGAATACCGTATCTACTGCAGCTTTTCACGAGGTACCCAGATATATAGTAATTAATGATGTTGGATGAAAGTAAAATCACTATAACAAATCCAATGATAATTTTTTTATCTTTACCATACCTCTGAACTTTGAAGTCTGAAGTGATTAATTACTCATTTTATGTGAGTAAATCAATATTGTATTATTCGATTTAGATATGGTAGTTAAATGACCGTTTTGATATGTTTGTTAGAAATTGGTTTGCTGAAATGTATGATCAATGTTCAGGGATGAGAATTCTATGTTCAAGATCAACATGTGTATAAATTTTTGAGAAGTTTACCTTAGTGTAACTGTTCACTTCATTGGTGCTCTTATTTGTGTATAGAATGAAATGAAACTGGAATCCTTGTATTTCCTTATATACATAGAATTAGTGTAGTGTAGACCATTACTGCGTATTGGAGAGTACTCTTGTCTATCAGAATAGGAATGATAGTGGTGAGGACTGTGAAGAATAGGAAATATGTGGGTTTATGTAATTTGAATATGTAGAAGGCATGTAGAAATCAACAGAATTTACGTAAATCGAACTCATCTTCATAACTGATACCATTTTCATTTTTGATAATACGAGACATTCTCTATTTACAAGGGATTATTGTGCATTGTTTGTTTGAGTAAGTTTAAATGGATTCCACTGGCTTTAGTGCTTCTTTGTTTTTGTTTTGATGATTAGGGTAAATGTCAGGAGCTAGGTGAAGTTAGGTGAGTTTTGTAAATTCATATGAATGTTAGAGATGTTTCATCTACTCTTACACCAACTTTACAGTTTATTAGTTTGGTGCCATAGCATTATTTTTTATCAGATGCACACAAAATTGGTATTAGAGGATTTGTGATAATGCAGTTCATTCATAGATGTGGTGGTTTTTAAAAACCCATTAAGAATCTTGATTGTCCACAAAATGGGTAGTGCTTTTAGTTAAGAGGGAAAACAGGGAAAAATATGTAAGACTCGTAAAGATTCATATAATTCCGAATTAAACTTAATGTAGGATCAGTGTAACCTAATACAACAATATATGTGAGCGGTCTTACTTAATGTGGTAATTAATTTTGAACGAACAAGGCTATTTGATGATAACTTCATCATAGTGCAAAATTTATTTTGGAGGATGTATGTACAGTGTTTTGCCAAGCTTTGCTTCATTGATTTCATCCATTGCACCATCTCAAGTATTGTTACTCTTGAGTGACAATACAATACCATATTGATCACCCCTGATCCTTAATTCATGGGACATGAACAAAATTCTAGGATAAGAATGTTTGTCACAAAATGATTGCCTGTGTAAAGTGAGACTTGTAAAAGAATGATCCTGTGAGACCATTATAGTAGAAACAATATTATTTGTTCCTTTTTTTCTTTTTTTTTGCCGCTCTGTAACATCAAAAAATCAATGTTGTGCAAATTGATTTTACTCCGCAATAACACTTTGGACACATGGTGGATTACATTATCAAAAAGTAACCCAAAAGAACATCAACAAGTTTTTGTTTGTTTGCAAAATGTAACACCTCAAGAAGTTTCCAGTCACAAATGGCACAAATGAAAGCCATGCTGAGATCAGAACAAGGAGAGTAAAACCATGCAGATATTAGTATCTAGTATGCTCTTTTCCTTAAAAGATTGTATTACAATTATGTTTACTATTGATTGCCTGGATTTTGTGTAAGATATATTTCATTTTGTGTATAAAACCCTAGTATAAAGTGAAGTACTTATTATAAAATCTTAACCAGAAAAAAGATATGGATAAAATTACTTTTGAACTGCGAAATTACTTAAATATGGTGGCGGCGCGAATGGATGGGGGCAGCATGTATGAATGTGTACATGTGTATATATGTATATGTCTGTGTATGTATAAGTATATCCCTGGGGATAGGGGAGAAAGAATACTTCCCATGTATTCCCTGCGTGTTGTAGAAGGCAACTAAAGGGAGGGAGCAGGGACTGGAAATCCTCCCCTCTCGTTTTTGATTTTCCAAAAGAAGGAATGGAGAAGGGGGCCAAGAGAGGATTTCCCTGAAAGGCTCAGTCCTCTGTTCTTAATGCTACCTTGCTAATACGTGAGATGGCAAATAGTATGAAAAAAAAAAATGTTCTTTGTATACAGAAATCCATTAAAACTCATTGTAACATTTATAGATACTCCTTGCATTTTCCCACATTATCCGAACATATTGAAGGTATGCAGTGAGGGACCCAGTCACATGTCAGTGGTATGGTTTTTCATGCAATGGTGAGGAACTGTGTATTCTGCCATCATGCATATGACATAATCACATGTAGCTTATGAATATTTGAAAGTATATTGATTGCTTTTAAAGAAATATATTATACGTACTCTATTCTATAAAATGCCTGTGCTTCATAACACTTGGATAATGACAACTGAAAGATAAGATAGATTGGTCTGCAGTAATTCCTCCAATCACAGCTTGCATTACAATCCACAGCAGAAGTAGTTATTTTCTAAAGCTATTTTTGGTACAAAACTGAAGGAAGCATTCAAACCAAAGTATTGTGTATTGGCTGTAATGAAAAAAGTTCTGGCTGGAATCATGAGCCAGAGCTGAATGTCTTTGGTCACCATCTTCCATCACCAGCAACTAGTCTCCAACTTTTCTTTTCGTAGGTTTTCTTTTTCCCAATTGATAGACTGTCTGTTTGTAATGGAGAAGTCTTTAGAGAAATTGCATACTTTGATGAAATCATTTGATTTTCATGAGCAGCAGTTATCAATTCATGTCATATTCTTTTTAATGGTGGCAGTCTCAGATCTGTTCAAATGTCTGGGATATTAAAGACATCTGGAGCATTATATATCACAATAGATTTTACTGTTCATTTAGGATTAGAATCCAAGGAAGAGTGAATCACAGCTGGTACCAACAAAAGGACATGTGTAAAGAAAAAAATGAGAGATTCACTTTACCAATCATTTAATTGATTATATGTTGAATGTTTTGAATTGAAGGGGTGCAGGAGCTTGGTAAGAATTCTATTTTGGTATTACAGAATCCAGAAAATATCCAAAGCATATCAGGATAATAGTGTATGCTATCCTAACTGCATAATTTGTGTTCAAATGAGCAAGTAGAACATTTATATAAGAAAAGATTTGCAGCTAATCAGAGAAAAAGATTTGCACTCGTGCTCTCACCAGATTATTTTCCATACACAAAAAATACGTCTTGTGTACCAAAATGTAAAAGTATTTGAATACAGTTCCTCTTGTAGGAAATGAAAAAAACCCATCATGTATATTTTAAAAAGCCAAGAAACCAGTGATACTGTCTTCATTTTAACTAAGAAGAAATAAAAACCTTCGGTGGAAATGTGTTGGTAAAGATATCAGTAAACTTCCATCTCCTTCTGCTATTTTTTATTATATATATATATCTAAAAAATTTATCCCTTGGGATAGGGGAGAAAGAATACTTCCCATGTATTCCTTGCGTGTCATAGAAGGTGACTAATGGGGAGGGAGCGTGGGGCTGGAAATCCTCCCCTCCAGCTTTTACTTTTCCAAAAGAAGAAACAGAGAAGGGGGCCAAGTGAGGATATTTCCCTCGTAGTTTCAGTCCTCTGTTCTTAATGCTACTTTGCTAACGCCGGAAATGGTGAATATGCATGAAAAAAATATATCTAAAAATGTAATTGATTTTTAATTCAATCATGAAGTTAAAACCTTTTCTAAGGAAGTCAAAAAATACACAAATATAGTTCAACGTAAGATAGTGATCATAACTATTGAGAACACCATTTCTGATGATCAGTAATAGGTATGATCTCCATATGCTTCACCAATTTTATACCATAATTTTCTGAATAAATTGATAATTACCTTATTATATTGATTATGTGTTAATGTTTTGAACCACAGTATGTCACAGTGAATACAGTGAAAATTGCTTGATTTGTATTCATATGATCTAGAACAGTGTGTGATATTCAAAACCATTTGAAATCTTATCAGAGTGGTCTCACCAGATTGGTTTTACTAACATTATTTCTGTGCACATAGATGATCAGATCTCCAAAGTCCTAATTTTCCAGAATTTGAACTCTTTTTATTGATTGCAGGCCATTTGAATTTTGGAAGTTTTACCTGTATTGCTTTCAATTCGCAGTTTCCCCTTTCTGTATGCTAAAGACATTTTTTTATCCATGAAAAGGTGTACAAAAGATGTAGTTACTTTTTTTTATTGAAGTAAGACTTTAACTAGTTTAATGAAAAAAATTCAGATACGTTTTGTCATAATTATGAAATAAGACTTTAGTTTAAGAAAAAAAAATCAGATAGGTTTTGTCATAATTATGCAAAAATAAACTTGGAACTTGATTTGTATACAAATCATGTTCATTAACTCAAAATTATGATTTTTGCCATTAGAATTATGAATTTTGTCATAATGTTTAAGATTTAAGCATTCATAGTAAAGGGGAAAAATTATCTAACAGTTTTGTTAACAATATAATGTAGATTAATAATAAATGCCAATAATGAGATTGTTTTGGACTTAAACTCCATTCAAGAATTGTTATGTTTTGCATGGTTCCTACTCAGGAAGGTTCCTGAGATAAAACTTTCCTTGGACAGGTTGAAAATAAGCAAAAGCAGTGTTGCTTTTCTAATAAGGAAGAGTAAATTCCTTCAGCATGATACTTACTATTAATGCAAATAAAGCAAATATTGTCACTGATGGCTTAGAATTTAATGAGCTGTATGCTCTGCTTTAGTTATTGAATACAATCTTTTATAGCAAAATTATTAAGAGAATCTTCTCTATTTACAGTGGAACTGTACGTTATTCAGGCTGCACTCAAATCAGTTGAGCAGTCTCCTAAAACAGAAATTTACAAGCAGCTTTAATTCATAGAGTGCACTCGAAGCTATATCACTGCTTTAGTGCATCTCTTAGTTTAAGAAGTCCAAGTTTGGATTGCAAGAATCCACTCAAGCCATAAAACTGTAAAACTTTCCTGGTGTTGGATATGTTGGTATTAGTAGTAATGAGATCAGATGCTGAGATTGAAGCAGTAAAATCTAGCAATCTGTATTATATGACCAGAATAGATGTTGATATTAGCTGTAAATGGCAAACTAGATGGGATTTGAAAGCTTAGAAGAGTAACAGACTACAGAGAAATTGCCTTGTTGTGATTTTTTTTTTTTGACTGAGGATTGATCATTTTTGTGTTGATCCATAGTCATTGAAGGGAGAGGAGACTGTCCCAGTATGTGACACTAGCGATTGCAATATTGTTATGGAACATAGTGTAAGCAGACTGACAAATTTTTTTAAAGGAAGCCAGAATATATAATTTTAAAGAAATAAATATACATCTTTAGATATCTTTTAAAGGAAAGCAAATTATATATAAGTAGGTTTAAGATCTTAGCGTTTTTTATGCAAAAAAAGTGTTGAATTACCATTAGGTTCTACTGTTTTACAAATTCCTCAATTAACCTTGGAACTTGTCAACATAATGCCAAAATTACTGCTCTCAGATATGAATTATCTAGCAGTGGAAAGAATAGAGTATAGTAGAAATTTAGATAAAAGTTATTTTAAATAGGCTGATGAATGTTTGTTAGGGTACACTATAAAGTGCATATTTAAGTGGTTTATAGATATCAGAAGAGTGGTATACAGCAAAAAAAATATTTTTAGTAATTTATGACCAAAAGATAAAAATTTACATGTACCTTAGGAATAATAGAGAGCTGTTTTATATTGGAAAAGTACCAAAGAATGCCTTTTTCTGATTGATGTTCTACAAATACATAGTGCTCATATTGTGGAGGAGGGATGATTTATGCTTTGTTTTGGTTGTAAGAGAAATTGAAAGTGTTTTTGTAGAGAATTTCTTTTTTTATGTCATCTGGCAGTTTTAGGGTTGAGCAGTTGCTGAATCATGCATTTTGCGTGATTACAGGTATTGATGTTGCCAAAGGGACCTTCATGTCAGATCAGATATATCATAACATTGTGGAATTGCTTTTTCCCAGTATAGGACTCCCTCTCTTTAGATAACGGATATGCTTCTAGAAAATGACAGTTCAAGTAAAACAGTTAGAGTGAACCACTTTTAGCATAGTACAAATGGAGTAATGTTTCAGACCTGCCTGCCCACGACCCGGTACTATACAATTTTGTTACTGCCATAGTAAACAGAGATAATAAATCAGTATTCAGTATTGCCATAGTAAACATAGCTAGTAAATCAGCATTCAGTAATAGAATTTAGAAGTGATGACTCTCTTAAGCTTTCTTTTTTTCAATGGGAGTAAAATTGATTTTGCAACAAAATCTAATTTTGGCTGTTTTCTTATAAATGGACGTTATGCTTGTGCATGTTGAACAGAAAGCCAACTATTTTTGGGTCATCTCCAGTCTCAGTCATGGAATTATCTCCAGTTTAGTTTCATATGTTTTACAGGACTCTTCTCCTACTTTTTTGTGGTTCTTGAGAAGATGAACAATGAGGAAGTTTAGGAGTTGTCATGATGTACAAAAATACCAGCCATGGGAATAAGTGTCAACAATATGCCATGGTGAACACTGCAGTTACGTACTCTAGGCATTTTGGCAGGATTTCCCAGTACACAGTGACTCAAGCTTGACTCAGAATTGAAAATTGGTTGTTTGCTGTGTTGTCTTTAATGAATATGCTTCTGAACAACACTGTTTACATTGTAATTTTGGTGTTGATAAGCAAATTAAATTTACTTTTGCTTAAAGAGAACCTCTTAAAGCAAGGGAGTCCTGAATGTAAGGTTAAGTCAAATTTAAGCAACATTACGACTATTTCTTTACCAAAATTTGTTTCTGTTTATAATCGTAAAATTTACAATGCAAACTAAGGTCAAGGGAGGTTATTTCATCGGTGCTTACTGAGGTGAGCTGATCTTGCCTTATATGTTCTCCGATACTTAACTATTGAAAACAGAGCAAGCAGTGGGTTGCGTTGACAAGTATGTGCTTGAGCTGTGCGCAACCAATTGAAAAGCAAATTCTGCAAACATGAGCACCCTTGCCATTGGTGGAGTATGGGAGGTACCAGAGTTTGGAAATCTGTAATGGAAACGTTCTTTTGATTATCAACATATGTCTGTTTTGAGAATGTTTGAGTACCATCATGCATTTCATAACATAATTATGTTTTTCTACATTATGTCGTGGTGTCAGATCTGTGTTTCTTGTGATATAGTTTGAATAAGTTTATGTCTGTAAAGGCTGAGCATGACTATAAACATGCAGTGCCATAAACTGTTCAGAAATACATATTGTATAAAGGTCAGGATTTAAAATCTGAACTTACAAAAACTGAAATATCCCAAAATACATAGTCCAGCCCATTTTTAGATTACTGCTTGCATTAATCGTGTGTAGTGTTAGCCACTTTGTTTACTACTCACTGCTTACTCATGAGTATACATCATTGTTCTTGCTCTCTGAGGTTTCATTAATAAAGCTCCTTATTTTTTTTAGCCACTGGTATTTCTTTGATATTTTGAAAGAATCTCTTTATAATTGCATTCAAAAAGTGTGAGTGATAGCTCAGGGTGAATTGTTGCAGTGAGAAAGTATACTGGGTTAACTGTTGTGCAGAAAGTGGAAATCTTACTGAAGTTGATTATGTGTCGACATTACACTTAGACATTACACTTAGTTTCTTCATTGTGTGCTGTTATGCAAGAATATAATTCAAAACATGCATTTTTGGGAATATGGGCCCACAGATTGTGGTCTGAATAAGTCTTTATGATATGCTTAACAAGTGAAGATTAGCTTTTTTTTGCTACACGTTTCATTGAGGAGGGTTATCAGAGTTGTACCATAGCATCATTGATTTTATTAGATTGATATGCTTTTAATTATTTTTACTAAAGTAGATTTATTAAGCAGATGGAAAAGAGTAACTGAGCAAGTAAATATCTTTGCATGTGGTTGTTGGTGATGAGGGAGGAGGGATTTATGTTTGTTCACTTTATCAGCTACTCCTTTACATTTATATTATGAATCTAGGTTAGCTTTAATAGTCACGAACATAGTAATCAGTGTAATATAATGAGAATGCTTTGTTACAATTCTGATACCGTTATTTAACGAGTATTAGCTGTAAAACAGACATACTGCCTTTTTGTCAGCAAATTATGATATATACAGTGTACAGAGTAGTGGGACTGTTTCTAAAATTGTGAAATTTCTGAACCTGAACATTGCTTGGCTTGAGGATTATGGATATTCAAATCTTGGCCTGAAGTGGATATTGCT
>JAUUDZ010460459.1:0-12233 GCA_032361705.1 Panulirus versicolor | reverse complement strand
GAGAGAGAGAGAGAGAGAGAGAGAGAGAGAGAGAGAGAGAGAGAGAGAGAGAGAGAGAGAGAGAGAGAGAGATTGCCCAAGGTAAGAACTTAATTTCTTTAATCATCACCATTTCATTACCTTCTACATGCATTATAAAGACCCTATGAACTTTATTTTTTCCCCCTAATAGAAAGCTGCACAATACCTTTCATTCCATATTCAATTACTCCTTGCTTTTCAAACACACACACCTATTGCAAACATACTCCTAAATTCCTAATCTTATCTTTTCCTTACATTTTCATTACAAAGGTGCTTCACATTGTTCACATTCTTTCCTCATTATCTCTCTCTAATCATGATGTCTTAACTGGTCTCTTTTACCATTCTGTGCTGTAAAGGTAATCTTATTCTCCTGTGAATCAGAAAGTAAAATGAATGTTTGTCATCCATGTATGATACAAAAGACATTATTCCACTTATTTTTGTTTTTATAAGCTCTGTCGTCTACCATATTTTGCACTTCACTATCACAAAGTGCATATAAATAACACCTAAAAAAAATTCATTGGGTACTGGTATATGTATTTACTTGGCCGAAAGTACAAAGGTCTGACACAAAGGCTGTCTGGTTGAATGTTTCATAACTTTATATGGCATTAAACTATGATAAGGCCCAACAAGGTATCACATAAGAAGAAAGCGTGTGGTTGGTATGTGGAAAACAAACTGTGATAATATGGTTATTTTCAATAAAGAGTACTAGTCTAAGGAGTGTATTACATGGTAAATGGCAAAGGAAAGACTAACAAGTGATGTGGATCCCTGATGTGGATGAGAGCTGAGTCAGTGTTTTTTAAATGTACATACATGGAGGATAATGTAGCCTAAGCACCGTATAATATGTAAAAATCATGTCTATGTGTAAAACTGAATATCAGATGAAGCTAAATGACCGAATTATATTAGGCAAAGCGAAAATACTAGTAAGCATAGATCCCTATGCAAAGACGAGCAGAGTATGAAATGTTTAAGCAGTTACCTACTGGAATCAATCAAATGATTATTCAAAGACAGAACTAAATTTTAAGCAATGTAAAAGAGCACAGATGATTTCATTCTAAATCTTACTGACCAACAACTTCACTATTATATCAAAAACAAAAATATTGATATAATTCTCACCTCTAAAAACTCTGCTGCCAATTCATCCTGCTCTTCCTTGCTTAGAGTGTCAATTTCTTCTTGATACATATGAACTACAGTTGCATCTCCATTTGGGTAAGTTTCAACATGCATATATTGGCCATATTTGTACTTCTCCAAGCCAGGCTTGCCATGACTTGGGGGTCTGGGTAAGGATATGTGTTTAGTTCCATAATCCACTTTAGGAAAACAAAGTTGATTTACACATGGAGCAGATCCAGACAATGAATTTGAAGCCTTTGAGTCTGTTTTATCTCGTCTGCATTGGACACCAATATTATAACGTTTAATTTTACTTCGCTTATGACACTTTGCACAATCATATTTCTTATTACTGGATGAGGACCCAGAGTTTGATTTATGTCTGTGTACAGCATCACAAAAGTTCTTTGTTTTGTCTGATTCCTGTTCAGTGTTTTTTTCAACTTTCTCGAGAGGTTTCCCAATTTCTAATGTCTTTTCCACACTATTTCTGGGATGGGAAACTTCAGTTAATTTATTTTTGTTCAACAGATCTGACACTTTGGTCCCATTCACCGGTAGATTAATTGAGTCCACAGGTGTCAACACTTTCTCCTCAATTTTACTCTCCTTTTCTTTCAACAAGTCCAATGTACTCTTTGGCATACTAACAGTATCTTCCTTGACATTCAATAGACTAGTAAAACTGACCGGGGATTCACTTTCCTCCTTCTTTGGTGTTGCTGAACGATCTAAACTCTTTGGTGAATCTGTTTTCTTGGATGAAGTAGGTGGTTTTCTTAAAGTGGTGGTCTTGATATATGATTCTCCTTTTGTTGGTGTTGGTATTTGGTCTTCATCCTTGGAGACTTTGACCTCCTGCTCATCCCCTACCTTCACAGCCTTCCCCTGTGGTCCTGTGTAAATAGTGGTGTCACCCTCCTCAGCAAACTTACAAAGTTCATCCAATACTTCACTTTTGAAGTCCAGCTTTGGCACAATTTCTGTCTTCACATTAACACAACTCTCCTTTTTTCCTCCTTCTCCTTCTATTACATCTTGAGACCTAGAATCTACATCAAGGGGTTCTCCCTTTACAGACACTTCTGGCTTATGGTCTGGAGATAAATCACTTCCCTCATCAAAACCACTTTCAGCTGTATCATGTCCCTCCCCACTTGCAGATCTTTCCCTTACATCGAGACTCTCCTCCTCACTAAATCTCCGTAATTTTTCAGCTGTAGGAGGAATTGTAATAGGTCTTGGTGTTACAGGAACAATGACTTCTGTGACCGAGGACACTGAAGAGATTGATGAAATGGATGTTCTTGATTCAGATGATCTTTTTTGTCTGATTATTGGATCTGGTTTCCATCTCGGTACAGGTAAATCCATTGGACTTTTTGGACGTGATCTAGGTGGGCTTTTGACTTTTGGAGATTTAGGACATACTGAAGAAACAGGAGATACCAATTTGGGTCTTGTAGGATGTGTTGGGGAAAGAATACCCTGGCGTGGGCTCTGGTGGGGAGGGGACATAATATCAGTTTTAACAGAGTTAGTTGGTGAGAGAATGTCAGGTATAGGCACCCTGGGTGATAGAATTTCTGCTTTAAGTGGAACAACAAGAGATGGACTTGGAGGAGCAACTACTCTCAGGGACTGTGGTAAGGGTGCTATGGTTGAGGGCGGACTTCTTGGCCTTGTAGCCGGGATTGGTGATGGGGAGGGAGAACGTGAGGATGATGGGGAACCATACTGAGGAGAAGGTGATTTAGGGCATTCAAAAGGACAATCTGGTAATGGTGAGGGTGTATCCCTTTCTGGATTGTCCTCCTGAAGTATACTATCCTTAAGGCATGGTTCTGTATTTAAAATTGGATTGACATAGCTTTCATGAGATTCAACAGGTGATGATGGTGAAAATGCTCTTGGTGATAAGTCTGGGAGAAGATTTTTGAATGAAGGAGAATGCACTGATGAATTTCGGTGAGGAGGACTACAAGGAGTTCCAGGCAGTGGTGGTGGGGTTCCTGGTGACATAGGAGGTGGAGGAGGAGTTTCTGGAGGTAAGGGAAGAGGGGGAGGAGTTTCTGGTGGGAGAGGAAGAGGGGGTGGAGTACCTGGAGATATGGGAGGAGGTGGAGGAGGAGGAGGATCTTCTAATGTTCCTAAACCTCTTCCTTCACAACTATATGAATTTGAAATCGTTCCTTCTAGTCTATGAGGGATCTCTTTAGTTATCACAGGTAGTGGCGGTGGAATTTCAGAACCTGTAGGAAGATGAGTTTCTGGGGATCTTGGGGGAGGTGGAGGAACTTCTGGTGATTTTGAAGGGGGTGGAGGAGTTCCTGGGGATCTAAGAGACCATAAGGATTCAGGTGATACAGACTGAGGTGGAGTGCTGGGTCTGAAAGAGGCTTCATGAGGTCTTGAAGGGAAGGATGATGATGGTGAAGTTGGACATCTTGGGGTAACAGTGTTTTCAGAAATTCCAGAATGTGAAAAAGGTAAGGATGAATATGTTAAAGGTGAAGTTCCTGGGGACTTGTGGGCAGAGGGAGAGCCTGGTGATCTAGGAGGAACACAACTTGATCTTGACATGGGTGAAGTTCCAGGTGGTCTTTGCAGTGGAGTAATTGATGAGGTAGGTGGAATGGGAGGGCTTGGAGGTGATGCTGATGGAGAAGCATTCCCCAATCCATGAGGCAACAAAGGTACTCTTGAGGAATCCGGATGGTTTTGCTGAATACTTCTATCATGTATGTTATTACGAGTATGTGGTGAGGAGGGGCGTCTAGGGGGAGTAAGAGACAGGGATCTTGCTGAGTCACCATCTTCAGAGGATCCTTGGTGTTTTCTTGATGTTACTCGTAAGTCTGGGTGAACAGGCGGTGTGTAGCTTCTCTCCTAGGGAAAAAAAATAAGAATAATTGTCTACTTTCTTAAATATGTTTGCTGAAAATAATATTTAAATAGTTGACTTACAATAGGGACTTAGTACAAAAAAAAAAAAAGTCAAAATTTTCCAAAGCAAGTTGTCTGGCAGAAATTGGAAAAATACCTTAGGATAAAGCTAAAAATACAAGCCTACCTTCGGATAACACTTGAAATACACGTCTAACTCATATCTGTATCATGCTATTTTTTTCTCATACTTAATCAATACAATGTATGCAGAATTTCCTTTAAAAACTTACTATCTATCAATGTCTCTGACGTCCACTCCCTCTGGGAATTCCTACAAGGAGGGGGCCACGCAAAAATGCCCAAAATTGGGGAACTCTAGAGCCATTCTTAGCCTTTAGTGCCTCACCACCCTTAATAAGCCACTGGCAGAGGACAACTCTAGCAAAGTGTTTCCAGAGGCTTCTACCAAATGTCCCAACCAACTACAACTACTCAATGTGTCTATGTAATGTTCTTGCCTAACGTTCCAACCTACTAATTTTACATAATGCTCTCACCTAATATTTCTACCAACTACTTCTAACTTTTTCCCCAACCATTTTGTCAAAAAGCAGGACTAAGCACACAGCATTCCCAGTAAGAAAATCTAAAATTATGAAGAATTTGTGTCAGTTAAATGTAACAAGGAGAGACTGTATGTTTGTGGACAGAATGTCAGCAATCAAAGTGTGGGTAAGGCAGAAAGACAAGACAGCTACCTAGGTCACAGAAATGCAACTTGACAACCACTGAAGTGCTGGCTCACTATACAGCCATCACTAACCCTCCTGACACTCAGACAGGTAGTACCAGTAATATATCTCCCTGGCCAATGGCTGCCTACCAACTAGTACCTTACAAAACCTGATAAGTGACCTGTTATATTCTTAAAGAAACAAGTACATTTTACACAATGAAGTTACTTCATAAGATCTGAAAAATCAAATTAACATAAGCATAACTCCCTAGGGACCTTTACCATCCAAGCGTAAAGGCTATCACTGATGACCTACACTACTTCCTCTTCAAGTGAGAGATGGATGATTGTAACTTTATTCTATTTTCCAAAATAAGTTGCACTTTCTGTCAGCAATTTGCTTCCATTTCAATTAAGAGGCATGAATATGTTATAAAAAATATGCAACTACAAACACATATACAAAGTTATTAGCAGTATCAAAGGTTCAGAAAAGTGTGCATGTCTTTGACACCAGTGTGTGAAGAAAATACAATGACCAGCATAAATACACCTCTTATGGAGACCATATAGGATGATTTTTCATTAAATTTTGAAATCGAAATATGAAAATCAGCGAGTTCTTACAAAAGTTTAAGATCAAAGACTTTTCCATCCAAGAATTCTTAGGAGGGCTTTAAACCCGATGCCCCATAATTACCCATACCCTCAGTACATGGTAGATACATTTGAGCACTTATATCTAATACACTTAAATATAAGTTAAAAGTGGTTTATATTCACTTATGAAAATTATTCAATACATGGCTGTACTGAAAATGCACAAAAAAATTATCCCTGGAGTTTACTAATGGAGCAAAGAGGAAATGTCATGGTTTATAGCTGGCTTATTTTTGCTTATTTGATATTTTGGAGACACTTATTGTGGTGCCTTAAGAAAGTGAGTTTCAAAGACTCCTACGTGTTCGTTAAAGTTGCTATCTATGTGGTAACTGTGAGTTACTGAAAGATAATCAGAGGTAAACCACTAACTGTGTTTTCTTAACTACTGTTATAATCAATGCATGACTGAGTGCTCGCATAAGTCATTGTTTTGCTGTGTTTTCTGACTGCTTAAGTAAGTCATTGTTTATGCAACCAGTGGTATACTGAGGTGAGGTTGATGTGTTATAATTCTCCCAGCAAGGCCAGTCAGTATTTCAAGTGTTTTGTAAGTAATCACAGTATCTACAAATGACTCTGGATGAATCCATGAATTCCTATGTATGAATGTACACCAGGGGAAACACAACTGCTATATATTCCATACACCCACACACACATATACATAGGGCTGAAAACCCTCCCTTCCAGTTTTTACTTTTCCAAAAGAAGATACAGAGAAGGGGGCCAAATGAGGATTTTCCCTCTTAGGCTCAGTCCTCTGTTCTTAACGCTACCTTACTAAAGCAGGAAATGGGGGATATGTATTAAAAAAAAATATATAAACCTCGCTGACATGGGAAACAGCAATTAAGTATAATTAATATAAAAATATATAATGTTCCTTACACCACAATACTACTAATGAGTGTATACATATACAGTAAAAAAAGCAATCTCTAAACTTGCTTTGCACATTTTTTATACATCTATTAATCTGTAATCTAATAAACATCTTTTAATTACCAAGCATTATGGGAATCCTTACTTATTGGTGCAACTTCTGCAGGTAGACAATTTTCATATATGTGTATCCAATTCACCATTCCTTCAAAAATTGTCCATCCTATTATTATTTTTTCTCAAAGTAGTGTGCATTTCTAATACCCATTACAAGCACCTGGACAATATACTTCAATGTCTATGTGACATTTGTTTCAAGAAAAGACCCCTGGAGGTTTTGTTCTAAACATCTAAATTTTGTTAAGTCTCTGAAGGGTACAAACTCATTCGTAATATTACTGTATAGTAATAAAGAAAGATTTGCAGGTTTGCTGCAGTAATTCAATGTAAAATACACAATAAAGAAGATTTGCATGTACAATATTATCTACTGTATGAGTGTATTGGGAAAAAAAAAGCTGTTGCAAGTCTCTATTCTCTGACTATCAAATATGACTAGAATCCATGTTAATTCATATATTTCTTTTTGGTCGTTGATTTTCATATTTTCCATTTCATTCTTTCTTTGAAATTCTGATATTCTGTATTTTTCCTCAACAATTGAAATGCAATAAAAATTACAAAATAAGAAACTGTAATTTCTATGAACGTTTATGCTGCGTTTAGGGGTTATGATACCTTAATGCTTCTGTGCTCTATATTTGAATTTTGTCATCTCAAAGTAAAAATGTTGGTCTATGTAGACAAAATGTATGTGTAAATAATTCTGAATGAGTGGCTATTTATTTTGGTCTTTACTGAAACTGATTAATACACACCAACTGCCCCACTTGATCTCCATGAAAATATCTAAATAATCTAAAAAATCTTTTGGGAGCTCAGCATTTGGAAAACTGGATAAAGGTTGATACAAAAGGACTGCCAACTGCAACGGTACACTATAAAGGTAGTCAAAGGAAATGTTACACTGTACATTTTACTGTATTTTTTTCTTTCGTGTCCATGGCAAGGGACAATAAACAAACATATTCCTACAATATGATTAATGCTCATTCTACATTATAAAATACAACATACCTCAGATGCATCACAATCTGGTGAACCACTTCCACTACTCCCATTCTCAGTTCTCCATCTGATGCGAGGCTCTCCACCACGGTCCTTGTCCTGCAAGAGTTGATATCAATTTCACTTTACATGAATACTATGAATTCAAAGTGAAAAAAAAAAGAAAAAGAAAGAAAAGGTAGGCTGATATACCATAACTTAAAAGCTAAATGGAGATTCTGTAAGAGACACCATGCAATGCATAATCAAATGATTTACCTTGCAAACTAGACTGCATAAAATAAATCACCTCTCACTAGTCAAATCTTTTCCTTCTCCAGCATAATCACAGGTTCAAGTATCTCTAACAAACCAACACATATCCTAAAATCAGAATTAAACTGCTCACAAATTCTGCCAGAGAGAGAGGAAATATCTATGATGCCCGTTCCCTTTAGAAACTTCCTCAAGGGGGTGGCCACAGCATGCCTCCATAAATGTTAAAACTCCAGTGCTGCTTTTTAGCCTTTAGTGCCTCATCCTTAACAGGCCACTGGCAACTCTAGTGCAGTGTTTTCAGAGGCTCCTACTTAATGTTCCTATCATATGCTTCTTACTAATGTTCTAACTTCTACTAATGCTCCCAGCTAATGATCCAACCTACTACTTCTAATGTTTCCAAAGGAGTGAAAGATTAGCCATCTATACAAACAATGCACCATTAAACAATTAAGAACTGTGGAAAACTGAAAGGAAAACCAATTTGATAAGAGAATACAAGGTTGGTTCATTAAATATCTATATTATTACAAATAAAAAAAAAATAATTAAAGAGTTTTGTGCAACAAGACAAAGCCACTGCTAAGCAAAAACCTCAACCCCAACCTAAATTAATGTGATTGGCTCAAACTGAAATAGTCCAATGCTTATCAACCTAAACTGCACCTATTATCCCAGAGTTATTATCACAGACAGGCACAGAAATACAGTACTTTAGACCATTACTATCTTTTTGCATAAAACATCTAGGGAATACACTCTTGCAACCAGCACATTGTCACATTCATTGTTGCACTGGTCTGGCAGAAGTTGGATACTAAAGCTTTTCATCTATGTGAAGAGTGTACGTATTTTTTGCTTGCATAAGCAACTACATTGCATATAGTGGCAATATATCATAACCTTTTTCCTACTATGTATAACTAAATATATAATTCTTATCTAAAGAATTACCCTATGTCGGTGTTTCTTATGGTGAGGTCTTTCTCTATCTCTTTCCTTGTGCTTCTTTTTCTTGTGGTGGTGATGATGGTGGTAATCCCTGTGGTGGTGGTGATGGTGAAAGTGGTGATGATCACTTGTATCCAATGGGCCTGATTCTACACTGCATAAAGGAGGTTCTGCAAGATCAAAAGTGAAACTTGAAAAAATCTGAAAAAAATTAATACTCCGTTGACCCAACCAGTTTACCTCTAAAGGTAATTAAACTTAATAATCAAGTATTGGTACAATTCATACAACTATCCATGATAAGACCTGATATAAACTAAACATAAAAGTTTCAGCAATGTTTTATAAAGGACATTCATCCAGCCAGAATGTGAAGAAAACAATGCCTTGGAAAAATCATACAAATAACTATGATAAAGAGAAAGACATAAAGGAGCTATGGCCTTTAAAAAGGACCCAGTTATCTGTTGCTGTCTGCATTCTTGTCTAAATTATCATATAACCATAAAATAATCAGCATGAGTTACGATCAGAAGAGGGTAAAAAACATAAACACATCAATAAAACTCTTAGATGCTCTCTAAACAAGAAAGTAGAACAGGCAAAAAATATCTCTAGAGAGAAAATACTCGATTGCAATACACTACACGTTAGGATCATCGCTAAGATCCTGGAAAAGATAGGTCCAACAAAAGTAGATAATATCAAGAGGGTGTGAGATTCATAAATATAAAGAGTGACAAAGTTTAATGGAAGAGTCTGCATCAATTACAAAGAGTGTCTGGTTATTTCTGAAACCAGAAAAATTTAGCCCTCTTGCAGAAAATAGTGGTATTAACAGAAAAATTAAGTATGAAATGAGGAAATCTCTTCAATGGAATGAAAGCTATTACATGAAGGGGACTCCAGAATGCATTTAAAAGGCAAATTTCCAAAATGACACAGTTAAATGTGGAATCCCATAAGAGTCAGTAATACAGGCATTTGCTATCAATTCAAATAACCATTAACGCACTTTCATAATGCACAGATGGAGTGTGTGGTGACTTAAATAGCTAAATAGAAAATACTTTGTCATTGCTGTAAATACAGTATGTGTAAATCCCACAACGGAATAGGGTAATTAAGAACCACCTGTGAAATGCTTTTACATAGTCAATAACCTGCCTGGGGGATAAAAATCATAATAAGACATTTTTGCACATAGTTTAGAATTTTTGACTAATGTAATGCGTACTAAGGACTACAGGAACTAAAATGGGGACCCTGATGAAGAGCACCCAAGTAGAAACATTGGTGAAGGTACAATACAGGTTCATGTAAGGTAAAGAGGATGGGAAAAGAAGATAACACCTAATTACAGCTATTCACAAAAGAAACTAAGAATCTACCTATGGAAGAATTTGGAACAAATATCCTACCATATCTTTTCCCAGAAAAACACATTAGAAGACTGCTGAACCAAATTATTTGCTATTATAAATCAGAGCAAACTTCATGTACATAATAATTGTCTGAAGACAGAGGATGTGTGCATAGGTTAGGGAATACACCAGTACAAACTGTGAGTTTTCCATCAGTAGGTACACCAAATGAAAAATGAACATGTGCTGAAAGAGCTAGTCATGGATAGATACATCTCTGATAAAATGCCAGAAGAATCATTTCTGACTGTGTACAATTGCACTGTTTTGTGTGAAAGTGGTGTGCATGACAACGGCCTTGCTTGATAAATCAATGCAGGTGTGGAAAGTGATAACAAAACAACAGTCGTTAGCCTGGATACCCAGCTTCCCTGCAGAATGTTGGTCTTAAGCTGAAAATGTGTACTAGTAAACTGAACGGCTCTTGCACTTGGTCCAACTCAACATACACAGGAATGGAGCATGACAACACTCAAAGGGAAAGCTATACTGTAACATAAAACTAATGTTCTTCTCTGATACTTCCCCATCATAATTTTTGTATAGTAATAAGATCTGTAAAATAACAAAGAATACCCCATTCCTCCTACAATATATACTTTGAAGAATATTTATAACATGATGCTCAGATCCTCAGTGAAAGCATGAATTTTGGTAAATTCTGCCTTGGTAAATAAAGAAAAGTAAAATGTGCAGTACACATCATTAAAAATCAAACAATTTATGAATACCAATATATATGACATGGGATCCATTATGAACAAAATATATGTTCTCACATCACCAACATATACCTATACAAATCAATGTTTTACAATTCACTGAAGATGTAAAGTAATGTATGCCATTTCCGAGTGACATAAGAAGTGCATTATAATCTAAAACATTTCACTTATGGTATCACATATAATAGTAAACAACAGTGCAATATAAAATATAAGGTGGAAGGGCAGAAAAGAGAAGAGAGAATCTATCATATATGGATATTTCTCATGAAGATGCTAAAGGAATGACTGGGAATGGGGATGTGATGGAACCATCTAATGTATGGAGTTCATATAAACTGACATGTTGGTCTTGCTTGTTGAACTAATTTAGTCAGACAAGTCAAAATGTATGGAGCACTTTTACAAGCATGGAAGTCCATGTTTCACTTATGCTTGCTCTTTCTTTTTTTTTACATAGCATTTACTTTTACATGAATTTTCTTTCTTTTCATTAAATGGAAAAAACTGATGACATTTATGGTCTGTATCATGATCAACATTTTGCAAGTCACCTATTGTTTATGAAATACAGAAAACCAAATGAAGAACTACTTTCTACATTATGTTCTTAAAGAAATGAGCCTCTCGTTTGAAATGCATTTTCACATGTTTGTGAAAATGCTGAATCTCCTGATTCAATGAGATATACTAATCAAAATTTTATCTAGTTTTCCATTTTTACCACCATGCCAATTTAGTCTTAGGCTAGGATAGGTTCATGAATCTTAACTCTTCTTTTACGAAAATAATGTTCATTTTTATCCAAAAACTTTCCAGTGTCATGTACATCTGAAATTAAATAAAAATCTTATGGTTACTGTTTTATCCATACTGCTGGATAAAACCAAAAGAAAATTGTAAACTTATTTCCATACATCTCTAAAACAAAATAAGACAAATTCTACAGCTTTTACTAGATAAGACTATATGTAAAGTGGTAGAGTGGGTCAAAAGTACTATTTTGAGGTGGTTTGGGCATGTGTTAAGAATGCAGTAAGTTTACAAGGAGAGTGCATAAAAGTACAATTAATGGGATTAGTGTGAAAAGACCACCTGTGACATGGGGAAAAAAGAGTGGGAGAATACTGGAGGGAGAGATCAGATACTAGATCGCACAGAATGGTGTATGTGAGGGAGGCATGTAAGGACAGGGATAAGTGGAGACCCTTTTGCCATGGCCATCCCTTTCACAGGAGTTCCCAGAGAAAAAGAGCATCAGAGATATAGATATATCTATAGAGAGGTAAACATTACCTTCTCAGGAGGTTTTCATAAGTTCCATGAGCACTGTGGTTTCAGAAGTGGTAGAGGATGTGTGGATCAGGTGTTTGCTTTGAAGAATATATGTGAGAAATACTTAGAAAA
>JAUUDZ010460458.1:6422-23492 GCA_032361705.1 Panulirus versicolor | reverse complement strand
ATACATGACAGCTAGAGACTGAGTGTGAACAAATGTGGCCTTTGTTGTCTTTTCCTAGCGCTACCTCGCATGCATGCGGGGGGGAGGGGGTTGTCATATCATGTGTGGCAGGGTGGCGATGGGAATGAATGAAGGCAGCAAGTATGTATTATGCACATGTGTATATATGTATATGTCTGTGTATGTAGATATATGTATACGTTGAAATGTACAGGTATGTATATGTGCGTGTGTGGACATGTATGTATATGCATGTGTATGTGGGTGGGTTTGGCCATTCTTTCGTCTGTTTACTTGCGCTACCTCGCTAATGCGGGAGACAGCGACAAAGTATATTAAATAAATAAATAAGTCATGGACTGGAAATTGTTATTAAATCCATTCTTCAACATTCTCTAGTTCAGTTTTCAACCACTCTGATTAGTAAATCGTTCCATATGTTGACAATCTTGTTGAAGAAAAAGTTATTTTGCTTCATTTAAGATAAATCGTTTGCTATTAAGTTTGTATCCATTATACAAATCAAGACTTAAGAAACTTGATAGATCAAAATTATCAAAGCTGTTGAATATTTTGAATACTTGTATTAGATCATCTTATAGCCTTATCTTTTCTAAGTTAAATAAATTCAAGTCATTTAGTGTGCTCTCAAAGAATTTGTTTCTCAGCGTGGGAATCATCTTGGTAGCTCAGCGCTGCACTTTCTTCATTTTGTTCTATCTTTTTGTCTACATCACTTATGGTTGTTTGCCTGGCCATGGCAAGTCTTCATAACTGGTGAACTCCAGTTTTGCTTCCTGGCCTTCAGTTCCTCACATTTAACAGGCCACTGGCATGTAGGTGAGGCAGAAATAAAAGACAGGTAAATGGGTCAAAGGAGTGCAACTTGACTACCACTGAAGTGCTCTTTATGCAGCCATCGCTAACCCTTCCATTAACCAGGCAGGTAGTACTAGTAATATACCTCCCTAGACAGTGGCTGTTTATCAACCACAACCTGCCTTTTCATTTTATTTATGTCTTTTTTTTTTTTTTTTTTTAGATAAGGCAACCATAACTGAACACAATATTCAAGATAGGGACAAAAATTAATTGCAAAGAGTAAGGATGATTTTCCTGGACTTCAATTCAAAGACCTTTTATGTAGAACAGAATCACACCTGGAAAAAACCCATAATAGTGCAAAACATCCAAGGCCACCAAACAAAGCCTTCCCCTGTCCACTTAGTGCCTTGAACACCAATACGGACAAAATTATGCTACTTTCTGTGGGTATTTTCTTTAATAACTTAGATTCTGTAAGGGAGGAAATATTTTTTTCCCCCAGGGGAGCATCATTTCAGCTAAACTGCACTGTTTTAAGGGTTAACTGTGAATTAGGTACACACTGGTTGGTAAGCATCCACCGACCAGAGAGATATATTAACGGTACTACCTGCCTGAGTATTGGGAAGGTTAGTGATGACTACATAAGGAGCCAACATTTCAGTGGTTGTCAAGTTGTACTTTGACCCAGGTAGCTGTTTTTTCATTCTACCTCAGCCATACATGGACTGCAAGTATTCTCTCTGCACAAACAATCTCTCCTTGTCACAAATAACACTTGACAACACGTACCTCACATACCAATTTTTGCAAAGCTAGATTTTTATGCAATGAGTGCTTTTTGTTAGCCCTCCCTTTTGGCAAAATGGTAGGAGCAATAAAGAGATGGTAGGAACGTTAGACCAAAGCTTTAGGTAGGAGCATTAGCTGGGTGTATTAGACAAGTAGTAGGTTGTAACATCAGGCAGGAATATTAGGTGATATTAGTTTGGTAGGAACATTATGTGGTAGTCTCTGAAAACTGCACTATAGTTGCCCTCTGCCAGTGGCGTTTTGAGGCGAGGCACTAAAGGCTAAGAAATGGCACGAGTTAATAATTATGGATACTTTTGCTGTGGCCACCCTCTTGAGGGAGTTCCTAAGGGGAACAGGCATTGGAGATATATAGAATAGTTAATTTAGATATTTTAAGCCACCTAACAATGAGGATTTAAAACTTACAAATTTACAGTCCCAGGTGATATTTTCTTCCTCCAGTTTTCTGCATTTTTTAACAGCCTACTGCCATAGCTAGATTTTTTTTTAAGTGTCCCACAGAACTGAGGGAGTAATTGTATCTTTGTAGTAGACTGGCATGTGTGGTAATTTTGCATCTGTATGGTGGGCAGATGTCTGAAGTAGGTCAAATGGGATGTAGAAAAAGCTAGTAAGGATGCCAAAATTTCAGATGCTAAAGTCAACGAAATGCTACAGAATACCCTGTAATATTCGTGGTTTGCCAGCACACACTGAAATATTGTAGTGAAATAGCTTTCATATCTTTTTTACACATATATACTTGATAATTGGCTAAGTGTGTGACAGTGAATACCACTCGTATGTGTACACAAGGGGCAGAAATTGATTATAATTACTATAATTAAACAATTCAGTCATTTTGAAAGGGGAAACAGATGAACCTAATGATTCCCTTCTATAAGTAAGGTGTAAAGATTACCAAAGCTATCGCAAGTAGATGGAGGACACAATGGTAAGACCCGCAATGGATTGGGTATGACCAACCTGATGCCAATAGCTCTAAGGTTTTCATGGAAACGCCATTTCTATAAAAATCTGTACCATTGGGATGGCCCATGGTCTGCATTAATTCCAACCTTCCCCATGTGGAATGGTTAAGTATGACCACCGGAAACTAAAGCTTTCCTGAATAATATATCAACAAGTGAAAGGAATAGAGTGCCTTTGAATCTTACAAACCTAACATGTAATCTGTACCGAAAAATTCTAGCACATTACTGAAAGTGATTCAGCTGACCATTGATATGTGACGCTATTAAACCCTCCGTCACAGAGGTACTTAGGATATTAATTTTAAATATTAAATTTAAAATAAGAGTGTCGGAGCTATGAAGTACTAATTCATTATACGATATATATATAAAACGATAAGTGTTGAGTTTTACAAAGAAAATGAGGCTGCCAGATGAACGTACGTGACAGACCTAATACAAATAAAAAAAAAATTTAGGAAAAAGAAACGCCACATAACCTTCCTTCATATCCTACATTTACCGTATTTTGATTTAATTCAAAATTAATATAATTCTCATAGTCCATCTACAAGCTGTAGTTGGTCATTGTTTACGTTCATGTAGACGCAAACGGATTACATTATATAAATGACTAAAGTTACTGCGCAATAAATTGTATTTCGACTGTGGTTGAAATTATTGGTAAATCTCAGACGACTAGGATAAGTTATATATACTTTCATAGGCTTTGTTGACTTAAGAGTACAATTAGGCCAAAACCTGGTGAGTAATATCGTATTAGTCAAAAATGTCTACATTACACAAGAATGCCTCACAAATGGCGACAGTAATGTTGACATACTTTTGAAATATCAAGCATAAAATAAAACTCAGCGGGTAGGGAAGATTATGAGTTTTTTTTTTCACAAATATTATTGGTTTTTGACGAGTGTTTCAAGTACGCACATCCACAGATATTTTCGAAGAGGATTTTTGGCAAAATGAGTAAAACGACTGATTTTAAGCAGTGTGAAGTGATATTAAAAATTCATGTGAGAATGTGCATTGAATGAGAAAATAAGAAAATATATACAGTATCTTCCGTTATGGATTTATAAACCTTTATTTTTCGCTAGACATTCTCCATGGAGACTATTGCCCTCAAATCCTAAATTTGGAACTTTCACTTTTTACGTAAACCGTCCATTTTTTCCCGATAATTATACCTCTCAACACTGTCAACATATGTAATATCGCAGAATGATTTATGATCATATCACACTCCATCATTGTTATCCTATAAACCATATTGCGTTGGATAATCACTCAATATCCAAAGCTGTTATACCGGAGTAATTAACTTAAAACTTTACCAAACCTCTTTTTTTTTTCTAATTACCTCCCCTTATCCGTTCTTAGAACTAATCTTAGATAATAGAAAATAGAGTCATTCATCTTCCATTCATTTTTCATCACAAATTCTGTGGTTGAAACTTCAGCAAAGTCTCGACTCGGCTTCGAACCACTCAATTAAAGCTCATTTTCAGTGTTCGAACTTCAGGATCTCGGATTCGGACGACGGGTTGGAAATCATTGCTTTCACCGACGGCGACCAAGGCGGACGTACTTAAGCCAACCGCTCCTATTTACTTCATATTTAAGCCTCTATCTCCAGAGGCATCATGGTGAAAGTATCCATAGAATACTGGTGAGTTAAAGAAGAGTTCTTAGGAATGATTTATTTCACTATAGGTGATTTCGAGGTGAAATGTGGGTGATATAAGTAAGGGGGCGGGTAGAAATCAGGATGTTAGGCAACATAGCTAGTATGTGACTTGGCACTTTGTGAGGTTCCATTTTTATTTGGTATGCGTGTGTGATAATGGCTTGGCATACTTAAGTGAGTTTGATGAAGGTTATCAAGTGGATATTGTGGTAAATACGTTGTTTAAGGGCATCTATGTGCATGCGGGAAGGGGCATTTGCCCTTCGCCCCCTCCCCCCTTTTATTAGTGCTAAATATTATGTATATGGTGTCTTGATTATTTCTCAATAGAATAGTTTTTAAGGCTGACATAGTTATCCAAAACCTGCTGATATAATTGCATTAAATATCCAAGTCGATTTACTTTATGATGGCTTAAATTGCTTAGGAATCCAGGTAGTTTTAAATTTGTGTTAGTTTGTAATACATACTTATCAAGTACCAGAATGCCATAGACATACAGTATATTCATTTTGTACGCACTTCTTATATGGAAGTTATTGAATGTCATTTTTCTCGACCAAGATTTAAGAACAGCATGTATTACACCAGTTTATCCGGGATTGTCATTTAGATACTTTTGAGAATTTAAAGCTGATTCCCTCTTATCTCTTTGTGAAGACCAGCGTCCCAATGATTCACCATTTTAGCGCCTCCTTCCCTATTAAGGTGGAACTGTTAATTCTCTCATTTTTCATCTTTCCCTTCTCCTGGTCTTCCTGTCTTTCCACCTTTAGAGAATGGGCCTTCAAACACCTGAGGAGCTTGAGTGAATCATTCTTGGTTTCCCTTCTTGCAGATGTATCTGTATCTCTGACATTCGTTGTTCCCTTCGAGAACTCCCGTCAAGTGATGGCCATTCATCCCTGCCTTACATGCCTCCCTGTATACTCCATTTCATGCATTCATCCTCTATTCCTCTCCCTCCAGTATTCCTCCACCCTATGTGTCTGTCACAAGTGGTCTTCCACTCGCAGTAACCCATTTGATTGTACTATCATACACTCTCCTTGTAACCTCCCATGTTTTGCATTCTTTCCACATGCCCACCTTACCTCAAAGTATTACCTTTCACCAGTTCTACCACTCCACAATTAATTCGCTTTGCATTCCTTGTCATATCACATGTCATACTTTCATTTCTTTCTTCATTCCATTTAGTTACACCACATGCTCTTCTCAAATAGCTCATTTTACCCGTCATTGGGTTATTTGTCCATGGTATATCATCATTTATAAAAAGAAATGATGGATTTCAAACCTAACCTTACTTATGTCATTTCATGCACAGTGGTAAGGGTGATTGTAACATCATTAGTTTTGGTAATAGTGCCATTGGTGGATCCACATATTCTCGTATAAGTATACAAGTGATGGTAATAGTGTCATTGGTGGTTCCACATTTTCTCATATAAAGAAAGCAGGGCTACCAAGAGCTTTTTTCACCAGTTTGTCATATTATTGAATACTGAAGGGTAAAAGTGATTAATGGTCTGACTGCATTGTTTCATTATCATTAACTGCAGTAAGTAGGGAAGATAATGTACATTTTCGTCATGGATGATTAATTAGCCATTTTCCATCAGTGGTGGATGAGGGTACCGTCCCCGCTATGAGGAACTGGCCAAGATGATCAAGGAAAAAGTTCCTCAGGCGGAAGTTGCTGGCATTGTTGGCCGCCGAAGTAAGTCTTAGATTTTAGTTATTTGTTTTTTAGTTGTGTTTCTCGATCTTATGATGTATGAGATACACTAGAATAAGCTTTTCCTTCATTTTGTTGATGTATTTCCTTAATATAAAGATTGTGTTGTATCATTCAACTTCTCTTGCAGCATTTTTGCATTGTGTTGTCTTATATTGGCTTTTTGCCTAGCAGGTGTGTTTTTCATGCAATCTTGTGTGTTTGACTAATCTGATATAGAACATAATCATGTTTTAAAGCAAACTTATCTTTTTCACTAACCATTCATATGAGTTTTTGGAGCTGTCTACCCAAGGTAAAAGAGGATGCATAACTGATTATGCCACAGTCATGTTTAATTCATAAAAAAATTGACCAATGTACCCTGTAGGCTTCCTAAAATTAGTATTGTAAATATTTTGCGAGGCATATCCATTCCACTCGACTAACTATGTCGTCATAAAAGTTTCCTTCTGTCAGTCTTTTCTGAGTTATTGATTGATGAGGCTCTGGTAGAACGTGCTCTCCCTTCATGTCAATATAATGTAATGTTAGTTTATGACCACATTTTGTGATGAATTCTTGTCTTTGTTTTCCTGAATATATTCTGGTGATGTATTGCTTCTTTTCTGATTGTTATGTTAAGCACTAGACTGGCTTTTCTTTCTTTTCTTTGTAAATGTATCATGCTCTGTTGTTTGAATGGATATTGGGAACAAATGGGAGTCATGGAGTACTGATCATTTCTTTCATGTTGATATTAACAGGTATAGATTATTGATAGGTCTCAGTAAGTATTTCGCTTTCATGGAAGTGTTGTTCAGTGAATTCTCATTCATTGTGACCCAAGAATTGCATGTTAAAAGCTGAGATGCATTCAGTGCCAATAATGCCAATAATTCTCAACCCCAAATCCCTTGTTGAGAATTGAGTTGTGCTCAGTTTTAGACCCATAAAACGTAATCTGGCAAGCATTAAAGATTTTCACAGCACAAATATATTACCCAACAAAACACATTGTGCACACAGTTGATGAAAATAAGCTGAATGCTCAACAGATATTGCTCACATTTTCATAAGATTCCAGTCCTTGAAGTGGATCCAGTTTCATTTCTAAGGTGATGGTCTTTCTCGATATCTTCAGAGTGGCACTCATTATTGTGGTTGCTGTCTGCTTTGGACTTGTTGTGGGTGATCATTGAAATAAAACAAAAATCAAGGGAGGTACACATTCCACATAAGATTCAACTAGACTCAAAATCACTGCCAAATTTTCTTAGAGTGCTTGGCAATCTGGGATGGAATGGCCTGGCACCCAATTTAGTTTTGTGTACTACACTAGAAACAAACATATGAGAGCACTATTTGCCATGTTCTCTCTGCTAACTGGCTTGGCAGTGCTGGGTGGCCCTACAACTAATTTCATCATTGGGTATATAGAATGAGTAATAGTGCACTATCCTAATGCAGATGGGTGGAGTAAGATTAGTGCTTTTATTATGAGTTTGCTCTTGTAAATCGTGATGAAGAACTATTTGTAGTACTACTGGCTGCCCACCCACTTACCTGAACATAGTCCTTTCAGAACCCTACCAATCAGTTTAGAGGAAAGTATATTACTTTTTCAGTTTTTTCTTTACATTCTGGAAGGGAAGATAATATTCTGATTTTTTTTTTTCTTTTTTATGGAAGAGTCCCTTAGGATGAGCTGCACAGTTTAAGGGTTAAGTGTGACTGTGGCATGATTGTTTGATTTCTTTTGCCTTTTCCAGGGCAGCCTGATGGCTTGACACAACTATATGATTATTAAGGATGTACAGTGAAGTCTTAACTTGAAGATATGTTTTTCAAACGCTCGAAGCTGATATTTTGTAGATTGTAACTTAGGCATGCACTTCACCTTTATACTAGAGATAATTGATAACCCAGATAATGCATAATCTTTTTGATCATGTTGGTATGGGGTAAAGAATAGTTCCCAATGGAAAATTAAGCACTTCCTTAATAATGTGAAAATGAAAGTATTGTTACCTCTCATTTCATGGGTATTAATTTGTAATGTTGAAGCAATTTTTTTGTATGTACTAATCTGTTCACACAGTGTTAATTATGCTTTTTCTGCATGCAAGCTTCATTTGAAGTTTGTGTTGATGACATTCCGGTCCACTCCAAGCTTCAGACTATGGCGTTCCCTGATTTCTACGAGGTGGCAGACATTGTATCTGATGTAGAAAGTGGAAATCCTGTACGACAGGTTTCTAGGACACATTCTGATGGATGTATTTTAATGTAGATCAGGTGAATTACAACAGCTGTGTGTGCATTATGAGACTGCTTTAATGTTGTAACATCCTTTTGTTATGCTTTTGTAAACTATGCTTGATCATGGTCCTGAAGTATGTTATCTTATGTATAGTTATTGCATAATGCTTTCCTTAGATTGATAAATATTTATGCAGTTTTGATACGTAAAGTTAAGGTACTGTTGGATTATACTATTGCGTACAAACTGTAGTGTGGTGTTAATCCAGATTAGTTAAGCAGTAAATTTTTTACCGCATGTGAGTAACTATAACGCATTATGCAACTTTTTTGCGAGGTGAGGATTGGAAGTGAGCATTCAAGAGAATTTCCCCAGAAAAATATTGTATCACAGGGTAGCATGCTATGTTGTAATGACTTCAATGCTGCCATTGTAAGTTTTATAGACTTTGTATGGGATGTTAGATTATCCTTTTTGTAGATTTGGCTCTCTATTGTACATCATCTGAAGTTACTGTAAGATGCTTGCATGCTGCTGTAGATTAGATACCCTCATATAAGTATGTTTTCACTGCTGAAAGGTCTGAGGTATTTGATTATCCAAAATTCTGTACCTTATAATGTGAAAAAATGGCATGAATTAGCGTGGTTTGGACATAGACTCAATTCAAGTGGTGGGTTTTGTTTGGTTCTTTCCCTGGAAGGTCCCCGAGATCAAACTTTGCATGAACTAGATGTAAACAAACAAAAGTAAATTCCTTGAGTAGACAAGGAAAATTTCAACTGATGGTTCTGCTGTAATTATTGAATAAGAATCATACAGCTAAGCTACCAAGAGAGTATTAACATATTTTAGACAAAACTATAATATTCAAGCTGGACTTAAAGTAACTGACTAGTCTTAAAAAAAGAAACAGTCTACACTGGTTCCAGGAGTGTACTTCAATGCTTCATTGCATTCAGTCGTACCAGAAGTTCAAGATTAAGTTTTGATAATCTACTCAAAGCATATAAAATTTTTCAGGGGCTTTGGAGATGATGGTATCTGTGGTAGTGATGAAATAACAGTTGCTGAGGCTAAAGCATCTTTAGTTTGCAATGTATATATGAGAGTTGTGCCTCAAAATAGGTTTGAGCAAAATTGATAATTGTTAGACTTAAATTTTGGATCATAGAATCTCAAAAGAACAACAAACTACAGATAGAAAAAGATGTTTACTGAGGATTTGTCATATGTTGACCCATGGCCTCTTGATAGAGAGACTTATCCCAGTATAGAACACTTGCAATTGCAATACAGTACAGTATTGTTGTGGAACATACTAAGGGAATGGCAAAAATATGAGTCTCGGTTGAATGTGAGTTACATAAAGACAATGGAAGGAGTGAGAGTATTAGCAAAATTTTATACAGTAGTTGTTTTCTGTGTTTATAAAAAAAATGGTAATGGTGTCAAACAATAGATTACACAATGATAAACTTGCTGCCATCGGTAGTTGAGATTCTATACATTTTACTTTGAAAAATCTGCAGTTTGTTGCAGTGTTTATAGACATGACAGAGAACCAAAGCCATCTTTGTTCAGTTTTATCATTGTTACACTTTTTAAAGCAGGATGTAGAGTAGTTTTGTTTTCTGTGTATTTACTAGGGACAAAAACATTTGAACATCTTGACCAAGAAATCGTTTTTCATACTCATTATTTATAAGGGACATAATGCATTGTTGATAGGATAAATAAATGAGAAGAATTGAGATGTAGCTTTAAGGGACATTGGGTTGATGGAGTATGTAAAGTACTGTTGGACCAATGAAACTAGAAGTATGAGAGAGAATTTGATTTTTTGATACAAGAAAATATTTTTTACACATTGTACATTGAATTAAGTTACCCATCTTAAAGATGAGTAAGATGTATAGAAATTTCTTAACTTGTCGCACATTCTGGCATCAACGATGGAATTTTAATACTCAAAATATTGATAAGGTTGTTAGTGTATGTTTTGGCTGCAATCATCATACTCTGGATCATTGACTGCTCTCTAGGAAAAAAAGAATGAGGATTTATCCATCATTTATTATAACGATGATAAAGGGGAAGGAAAGAAGAGTTAGAAATAAAGAAGGGAATTTGGACACCAGTGAGTAAATATGTATGAGAAAAAAATGACTTGGAAAATTATATAGTTTGAGAACACTAGCAGGCCCCATGATGAGAGTTCATTTTGCATATAGTGAAAAAACAAAGATGAATTCTCTTTTGATTGTCGATATATCAGGCTAACTGAACCACTTCCTGCTTTCTTTTTTGTTTATGAATTAATGCTGTCACATTGCAGAAGTAAGCCAAAAAATAATTTGGTCCACTTCTTTTTCAAATTTCACCAAGATTGGATAATCTGGTATGTTATAATGTTGATCATTGTAATGATGCAGCTTACAGAGAATGATTAGTGATTTTATAAGGCAATCTAAGGACAAATACCTGAAAGAATAGAAAGAAGATAACATATACATCCTCTTCTTTTCCCTCACTCCCAATTGCCTCTCCCTCTGTCAGTTAGTTACTGCCAGGAAGCAGATGAAGAAAGGCCACATCTGCTTACATCCATACACAAGCTGTCGTGTAATGCACCAAAACCATAGCTCCCTATCCACGTCCAGGCTTTACCTCAGATGTTTCACACTCCCTGGTTCTGTCCACTGATGGCACATTGACCCCAGTATACTACATTGTTCCATTTCCCTCTATTCCCTAGGGATAGGGAGGAAAGAATATTACCCATGTAGTCCCTGTGTGTCGTAGAAGGCGACTAAAAGGGGTAGGAGCAGATGGCTGGACATCATCCCCTCTTGTTTTGACTTAGTACCAAAGTACCTCATTAATGTGGATGTGTTGAAACAGTTTGGATATGTGGAGAGAATGAGTGAGGAAAGGTTGACAAAGAAGAAATATGTGCAGGAGGAGAGAACACGGAGAAGCAGGAGACCAAATAGGAGGTGGAAGGATGGAGTGAAAAAGATTTTGAGTGATCAGGTCATATACATACAGGAGGGTGAGAGGTGTGCAAGGAATAGTGAATTGGAACAATGTGGTATATTGGGGTTGTTGTGCTGTCAGTGGACTGAACCAGGGCATGTGAAATGTCTGGGGTAAACCATGGAAAGGTCTGTGGGGCTTGGTTGTGGATAGGGAGCTGTGGTTTCCATGCCTTACACATGACATCTAGATACTGTGTGTGAACGAATATGGCCTTTTTTGTCTGTTTCCCTGGTACTACCTTGCTGAAGCGAGGGTCAGCGATTCTGTTTCCTGTGGGGCGGGGTGGCGCTGGGAATGGAATGAAGGCAAGCAAGTATGAATATGTACATGTGTATATATGTATATGTATTTGTATTTATTATCCCAGGGGATAGGGAAGAAAGAATACTTTCCATGTATTCCCTGTGTGTTGTAGAAGGCGACTAAAAGGGGAGGGAGCGGAGGGCTGGGAATCCTCCCCTCTCATTTTCAATTTTTCAAAAGAAGGAACAGAGAAGGGGCCAAGTGAGGATATTCCCTCTAAGGCTCAGTCCTCTGTTCCTATTGCTACCTCACTAACATGGGAAATGGCGAATATGTATGAAAGAAATGTGTACGTACATGTGTATATGTTGATATGTATATGTCCAATTGCTTTCTTCAAGCACTTAGATTGTGTTGATTTCTTGTTGGTGTTATTGGTGTGTTGAGTGAATATTGAGTGTCATTTGGTGCCTAGAATGATTGTTTTGCCCATTGTGAGAGACTGTCCATTCAAGGTGATTAGAGGATGTGACCTGGACTCTTGGATGTGAGTGAATGAGGCTGTTTTTTGTCTGTTCCTGGTGCTTCCTCATCAACACAGAAAATGGCAAACATTGGAGAGAAAAGAACATGTGTGTTGTAAATTAAATATTTGAGGACATTATGTGGTGTGAGGTGGTTTGATCAGGTAAGTAATGAAAGGGTAAGAGAGAGTTTTGATCATAAAACAAGTGTAGTAGAAAGTGCTGAAGAGGGTGTGCTGAAAAGTTTTGAGCATGCAGAAAGAATAAGTGAAGAAATGCTGATGAAGAGGATATTTGTGTCAGAATTGGAGGGAACGAGGAGAATGGGGAGACCAAATTGGAGATGGAAAGATGCATTGAAAAAGATTTTTTAGCAATTAGGACCTGAACATGCAGGAGGGTGAAAAGCATGCTTGGGATGGAGTGAATTGGAATGGTGTGGTATACAGGGGTCAATATACCGCCAATGTAAAGCATCTGGGGTAAACTGTGGAAAGGTGTTTGGGGACTGGTTGTGGATATGGAGCTGTGGTTTTGTTGTGAGCAGATGTGGCCTTTCTTTTATTTCTGGCAGTCTCACTAATGTGGGAAATGGCAATCAAGTATGAAAAAGATATTTTTTTGTTGTTGCTTGTTATGTTTACTTTGTAATTGCCTGCATGATCATGATATTCATAAATTGTTCAGCTTGGCATGGTGGTTAATTTTGTATGTTGTATGCCTTATCCTGCCTTACGATGATATAATTATGCCAAGCAATACTAAAGCATAATGGGAAATTGCAGATCAGCATAGATCAATCCTTGTGGTACCTCAGTATATTTTCTGTTATCTCTCTACTTAAACTCTTTTCTTTCCCTCAATTACTGAACTTTGGTGATCTCATGCTGTCTCTACATTCATTCCCCTTCCATAGGCATGTCATCTCAGAATTCATGAGTTCATGAACCATTATTTTCCTACTAATAAGTCTCTTACATATGTAGTAATTTTTCGTACTGTTTTTGACTACATGATATGCTCAAGACATATGTATCATTAATATGGCCTAACCATCTTAACTAGATTTCATCCATGCATCTTTCAAAAGGTTTTCTTCCACATGATATTCTATTCATTCTTTGCTCATGCTGACCCCTTGGTTTTTAGTGAATTATTTTGATTGTCCTATGTTTTTACATGTTACCTTCTGCATGCTGCTGCAAAAAGTATTCGTTTTGTTTTCTGTGCTGTTTTTAATTTGACGAGAAAGTA
Source organism: Panulirus versicolor (assembly GCA_032361705.1). Lineage (NCBI taxonomy): Eukaryota > Metazoa > Arthropoda > Malacostraca > Decapoda > Palinuridae > Panulirus > Panulirus versicolor. Next base: position 10,144 of record JAUUDZ010460458.1, on the reverse strand, counting down.
AGCTGCAAAACAATTGAGTTCAGATACTGGGAGTCTGAGTGCAAGTATGCAAAGAAATGTAGAGAGAGTTAGAGTTGATGATAATGCTGGCATGTTCCTTCCAACTTATTTGACTTTCGAGGATGACAGTAAGAAGCTGTAACTTTGAACACTGTTTAGAGGGATAGGGACTATCAAGACATCAATGGATGGGACATGGCTGGAAGTACAGCTGCTGTGTATGTGACTAGGGTTGAGATTGGTTGATGAAGACTTAGTTGGTGATGGTTCAGTTTTAAAGGCTGTTGGACGTGTTCTAGAGGGCATTTCATTAGAAGAGCTGTTTATTTTGCTGATACTAATGGTAAGTTATGTTGCTTGAAATAACTGACACGAAGTATTTTTTTAGTTTCTGCATTTAAAGTGATCATTATATCACTCGCTTGCAGGCCCAGTTTTATGACAGTGCCAACAGTTGTGATCTTTATGCACCTTACTGGATCAGTGTTTAGAATGGTGTTGATTGTATTTAACTGCTTTGCTGTCTTGTTTGAATTTCTAAAGCTGTTTTCTCATTTTTTCCATATTGTCCCACTCTTCCTCTCCTTCATTTGTTTCCCCTCCCTCCTTTGCAAACTAAAGAATTACATATTTGTTACAGGTAAAGATTATTCCTATTGTGTAGTGACATACTGGAGGACTGAATGGTGTAGTTTAGATAGTTGTTTTAGTACAAGCACTCAAGAATGTTAATGACATTAGAATGGTCTGTTTTTATGAAACTGGTACAGTATTTCTATGAACTGTTGTTTATATTTCATTATTGCATCCCCTTTTTGACTGAAGCTTTTAAAAAACTGAGCAAACTTCTATATGTAATTTATTATGGTCATGATTAGAACATAATTGTTTTGAGTTCCTTTGTGTTCTGTCAGGTCTGTATTGATGAACAAGAATGGCTTCTATAAATATGATAGTTTATATACGCATTTCTGCAATTGTAAAGAAATTGACTTTTGGGGTACAATGATTAAATTCTGTAAAGATATAATTTTAATGTTATGCTGGGAAATCACATTGATTTAAAATTGTCTTCCACAGCTTCATTTGAAGTAACCATCGATGGTACCTTGGCCTTTTCAAAGCTGGAGCGTGGTGCCTTCCCAGATTTTGAAGAGGTTGTTGGAATGGTGGCAGCTGCTGATGGTGGTGGTGGTGTGGGCACTGTGGAAAAAGTTCAGAAATCTCCTTGCACAATCATATAAGCAATTTGTGGAGATATAGGTGGGGCTTTGGCCTTTTTTTTTTATTGGTCTTTTTAATGGAAATATTGCTTGTTCAAACAAAATAATGTGTATGGCACTAATTTTTGATCTTGCCAGTAGTGCCTCCATAATTACAGTAAATACAGTAATGTCAATGATTTGATGAGAAGTTTGGAATGTGGTGTGAAGCAACATAATTGATGAAGGAAACGGCTTAAACACAATAGTGTGGCCCTTTCAGGAAATAGTTTTTATGAGATCTCACTACATTACCTTGCCTCTGATCAACATGAGTATTTAATAAACTTTGAGCATTTGCGTTGGTTTGATTATCCAGTGAAATTTGATTTTTTTTTTAGGTTATTTGTAAGCACCTAATCATATTAATAAAAAAGATTCTTGTGTGCTTATCATTAGTGACATTGGTAAATAACATGTTTTCCTCCCTATATAGGGATGTTGAAGTTTGATTGATTAGAAAAATAATATCCTTTATGTAATTGCATCTTCAAAAAAATAAACGATTTTGCCATTTTTTGCACACTGGGAAGCAGGCTAAAAAAAAATAATTTCTTACCCAAATGGGTCAAGTTTTGACTGTTGAAAAGGGTATTTTTGAGTGAGAAGCACATGTGAAGATGTAAAGTGATAAAGCTGACCAAGATGTGGAACTGTTAAGTTAAATATATGTGAGGCATGTAAGAGTATGTGGAAAAGATACCTACTAGCCAGTTATTTTGATCACTAGCTGATAGATATCTCTACTGAGGAGGCATTATTCACTTTCCACCTGACTGAGTCGGCTGAATGTTGTCCTCTCATTATGATCTGTTAATGGATTTTGTACAGTCACCAGCTAGTAGAAATGATCAGCTCACATTGCAAGAATGTATGCTGAATACCACATTCAGAATGAGTATTTGAAACAGGCCAAGATCATGGGTATGTGTGGAAACTGTACCTGTAATCATAATGTAAAATGGACAAAAACGGTGATGCTGTTTCCTGTGGGGTGGGGTAGAGTAGCTACAGGAATGGATGAAGGCAAGCAAGAATATGTACATGTGTATATATGTATATACTGATATGGTGTTTATGTGTGATTATATATAATATGTGTGTATATGAATGGATGGGCCATTCTTCGTATGTTTCCTGGCGCTACCTCACAGACGGTAGGAAACAGTGATTGTGTATAATAATATATAATACAAGTGCATACTATAGTTAGATATCACAGTAATGCAGGAAAGGGTGAGTATCTTTGAAATAAAATTTGTAAGTCATGACTATATGTAATATCCAAGTTGATTAGCTAATCCAATTAGGATAATCAAGTAATTTTTTTCTCTGGAATCCATATGCATATGTATGTTTCACCATTAATGATATCCACTCTTGTTCTGTTATCTCCTCATCCTGAAGAACTGCTATTATTCAGCTGTTTCTCTCAACATCTTATTTATTTTTCCTTACATGCTACTTGTGCATCTCATTGTCTGCTTCTCCACTCTCATTTATCCTGCCAGCCCTTTCATGTCTGCTCCTCCTTTCCTGCTCCATTATACCATTTCTATTCTTGTTATTCCACATCCACTCTTCCACTCCTTTATTAATGCTTCTGTTCTTCAAGTCAGTTACTCCCAGTCCCTGTGGAAGAAGTGCCTACCCAGGGTTGTATGAATCTGAATGTGGGTTATGTGGACTCTGGAGAGCACCAAGCCGCAGCTTTTCACTAATGGGTAGATAAAAGTGTTGTGGAACTCCTGTAGCACTAGCACCATCATTGTTGTTATGCTTTTGACCAGCATGAGGATTGGTCTGCAGATCCACACATCCTAAGGAACAGATAAGGCACTAAAGACATGATTCCTTGATAACTGTATAAAAGTGTTTTAAAGAGTGTTTCTTTAATTGCTGTATATAAGAAGAGTTGAAAGGATGAGTCCTCAACTCTGTGGATTGAGAGGTGATGGGAGGGTGACTGCAAGATTCTAGGAGATATGAATTATATAAGGAGTGGTTCCAAGGACTGAATGATCTGTAATGACTATGGGGCAATTCCACAGTTTGAGTACACAAGTATTTCATGGGTGCATTCTTGTATGGTAATCAAGGAGTTTAAGAGGTAACTGCTTAATATGAAAATTAAAGGGGAAACCTATGATATCTTTATTTTGGAGGACAAGGGATGTGTAAAGGTCATTCCTAAATTTGCAAAAATTTTGATTAATGATGAGAGATTTACAAAAAATTCATATAAGAAAGCTGAGGTACTGATAACTAAATAGTTTATACAACCAAAATATGCATCATACAAGAAAAGCATATGTTAATCAACTAGATATACAACTTGGATTCAAGTCTCCAAATGCATCATACACCAAGTGTACATTATACAAGCAGCTACATCATACAACCAATATATATCGCTGTAAACCATTGGATGCTTTATACATCTAATATGATGCATCGTAC
>JAUUDZ010460447.1:0-12234 GCA_032361705.1 Panulirus versicolor | reverse complement strand
GATTTTCTTTTTAGACACACACAATATATATATATATATATATATATATATATATATATATATATAGTTTTTCAAAATTGCTTTTCTGCGTAGCGCCAGGAACAGACGAAGAGAGGTCTACATTCATTCTTTAGCGATCATGTGTAATGCACAAAATTCTCAGTCCCCTTTCCACAACCAGGCCCCTCACCTTTCCACGCTGTAACTCGGACGCTTCATATTCTCTGGTATAGTCCACTAATAGCACGTTGACACCAGTATGCTCGTGTACCAGTTCGTTGACTCCAGTATACGACAGTGTACTAGTTCACTATCCCGTGCACGCCTCTCACCCTCCATGTTCAGGTCCCGATCGGTCAAAATCTCATTTATTGGTGACCACTTCTCCACCTTCCCAAAAAGCACCAACAAGCTGATAACGAAATTTTCTCCCTGCAATTTCATATTTTCATCAAATAGCCTTGATTATTGGTCACTTGTTTCGTAATGAATAAAAGTTTTACGTTTAAAACTGGTAACCCCTTATGATACAATTCCACACAACAGCTGTAATCGAATAAAAAGATAATCACATTGAATTTTACATCTAAAAAGAATTCGAGAATTCATTGTGTTCATGTCTGATTTTTAACTTCATCATTGTCCTCTATTGTAGATTCGCCCTCTCCCCTTGAAAAGTTCATCCTATTCCCCTCTCACCCCTTTGACTAAATACTGGATTCGAGCATGTTTTAGTCAATGATTATGCATCGCCGTGCCTAAATGTAGACTAGCCCACTTACTTTTCAATCTCTTGAGGTCCTTTCACTGAAATGTTTAAGTATATCCTGGCCAGTAATACTGAAGCCCTATTTACACAAGTGTAACCACGTTTGCAGTATTCAGCTACGTAACATCTGCCGCTTCCCATCAATATACAAAATTAAGGATAAAGGAAAAATTTCTCATTTCTTAAGAATTATATTTTGCAGAAATACATGCAAGGAACATAGTTCTCTGGTTAACAACTTGCACGATTGATGATTGTCATATGCGCAGTCAACACTGCACTCAAGCCATCTTGGGTATTCGGTTATCCATAGATGGGTTTGCTTGGATTCTAGGGTTAAAAGCTGTGTATCAGGAGTGTCACAGCCCACATTGACTGACACCTCTAACATGTACCAATGTATTGTATTTGTGACCAATATCTTATGAAATGCATTAATCTTTCCCTCAAGAAGGGAACTTACGTGATTTTTTTTTCAAAAACATTCATAGCAGATGGCAAATTAGTGACAGCACACAGATTAGAAAATTGGTGTAGCTATGTATGCCTCTTGGTGAAGACTGCACAATCAATCTAACAATCAACTTCTGCAGGTTATCTGTTTTTCTGGCAGAGCTGCGCCCTTCATCACCAAGTAATAAATCGAAGCTGTCTTGTCTCTACGCCCGAAGAGGAGATGGTGGTCCATGACCGTGGGGAACCTTTCTGACGGAACTTCAAAGTGCTCGATCCAGGACACTCTTGGGACACTCAGCTCTGGCCATGGCGTTAGTACTTCACCTGAAAATACAAGAGTCAGAAATGTTGCACAGGCTCTAATACACGCAATATGTCTTGAGACAAAAAAGAACGAGTATGGGAATAAGGACGGAAGAGAAAGCAAGCTGAAGTGTGTCGAGTGGAATCGTCAACGTTAGAAGGAATACGGTTGTATGATGAAATGTACAAAGGAGGAAGGAAGGTAGGCAATTGGACATAACCTTGAGAATCGCTGTTGAAAGGGAGATGGCATTCCAAAGAATACAACATTGGAACGCTTGGAGACTTTCTAGAGATAGCGCAAGCGAAAGATAGGGCGACAGAAGGGCTGGATCAGCCTTAGGGATGAGATGAAACAAGGCATACTTAAAAGGAGGAAATGCCTGGGTTCGAGACATGAAATAGATCAAGTATCAGAGCTAACTGACGAACCCTTTCAAGGAACAAAAGGTATATTATTCGGCGCATAAGTCTTGTACACCTGCAGCTGAGCGAGAGCTCTGTGAAGACATCGCACGAGGAAAATAAGAAGGCTTACGTTGATGGAGAGAGGACAAAATGTAATCATCCACACTAGACCTGAAGAACACAATGTCTTAGAATTACTATATCAGCTGGAGTGATAACACGACACTGATCAGGTCAGAAAAGAATCACAGAAAACGATGCTCTTGGTCAAAGATAATATATATATATATATATATATATATATATATATATATATATATATATATATAGAGGAGCTGTGGTTTCGGTGCATTACACATGACAGCTAGAGACAGAATGAACGAATGTGGCCTTTTTTGTCAGTTTTCCTGGCGCTACCTCTCTGATGCAAGGAGTAGCGATGCTGTTTCCTATGGGGATGGGTAGCGCCAGGAATGGATGAAGGCACGCAAGTATGAATATGTACATAAGTATATTTCTATGTTTTAATAGGAGTAAAGAAATTAAGTGTCGGATAACATCAAATTTGTGAGAACATCGATAAATTAGTTTTAATTCTTTTTCCTCATGACTATTGCCTTTAAAATATTCTGAACTATGCCATTTATGTTCTATTAACTCGTGCGCTCAAAAATGAACTGAAAATTATCAATAGTCAAGACGTACTCCGAAGGATGAAAACACAAGGCAAGAAATACCAGTCATTTTGTGGTCTGAGAAGGCCGTGCGTGACCAGGTAGGATGGTGCGTCAATACTCGTTACCCTCACCTAGCAGAGTGTAGACAAGTGGACACAGGTTACGTTGCGTGATAACGATGAAGATGGATCCCGCGGCCGCGTTACCAGCAAAGAACGCCGTCGAGTGTCCGGCCGTTTGTAATTTCTCTACGGCGATGCACTGCGGGATCCCATCGTTAACAAAGTACACCTATGATAGGGATAACCACGCTGTTAGTTTTCAACACATTTCAAAATTTTCTAATAAATTAATGCATTTGTAATTCACCTTAACCTACACTTCGAGGTATTCACCACAGTGGTTAAGTAATCAATTCTGGATTAAGCTTTGAGAAGTTACACACCCTGAGGGTGTGAGTAGGGCCCTTGTAGGTGTAGGTGGTGACGATGAGGAGCAGCACGACCGCATTTCCCCTGGCGAGGAGGTGGGCATGGTGGAGGGTGGCGTGGGCCAGGTCCAGCGTGCCGGCAGCCGTCCCGTCCACCCGCACTTGTCCCACACCATCAGCCAGCGTGAAGTACACCACCTGACTGCTCCCCTGACCCACCTCCACACCAACTTCTGTTTTAACAAGTGGAGTGGAAAATTATCTACGGCAAACTAACACTGATCAAATTATCGATGTCGGTTTTTTTTTTTTAATTCACCTAAATTCAAGTTATCTCTTATCCGAAGGCCTACTTAATAAAGTAAATTCATTTATCGGGCACGCAATCAATGGAACTCTAATATTAATCCACACCAGTTGAGGGCAATTCCCTTAAAAAAAAATCACTATTTCCTACAAATAGCGAAGTGTTTTAACTGTTGCAGTTTATCTAAAAACATTAGCTACTGACAGGAAATTTTCTTTTAAAGTAATGTATCCAAGCATATCATACATTAATAGGAGGACAAAAAATGCTTAACATGCAACAAGTTTGCAAGGGTCGTTATAAAGTCCTTGGCCACGTCCAAAATTAAAGGCAAGGTAAACAACGCAGCAAATCCACTACTTGCCGTTGTTATACGGCTTACGTCAGTTTTAGACAGTGATAACTCTTGAGACTTACCTGTAGGTGGAGACTCTGTCACCAGGCGCCAAGACTGAGCCTCAGCCAGGTACCTGTAGGTGAGGGTAGCGTGGCGAGCGTGGACGTGCAGGAGTGGGCTACCTGGGAGGGACTCGCTCGACAGATGCTCCCCCTCCGCCAACAGCTGGAACACCTGCGCCACATACGTGACAATGAAGCGTTACATACCAACACCTTCATCGAGGCGAACCGCGCTGCATGTGACAATCTGACGTGTAAACTAGTGTAATCTGATTAAGACGATTTCACATCAACCCAAAGCAGAAGTTTCATAATGAAATTCAGGCAGTACTACAACTACTTTAATATTAAAAACAGGCTCTTATAAGATTTGATACAAGCACACACGACTCCTTACCTCTATTATTGAATCTGTGACCAACCAGACTGTTGTGTTCGTGTTACTGCACGAGTTATCCTTGGAGGAGGCCGCCATCGCGACCATAACCTGCATCAAAACATACACAATTCTGCATTAACCTCATCTCTCTCCGACCCTCCATCGTATACTCAAAGCTCATCCAACTTTCCACCGTATACTAACAATTTATCATACTTTCCAGCGTATACTAACAATTTATATTTTCCATCGTATACTAACAATTTCTCATACTTTCCATCGTATACTAACAATCTATCATACTTTCCATCGTATACTAACAATTCATCATACTTTCCATCGTATATCTTATCTGGAATATGTTTACCTTATCAGTACCCTTGAGCAAGAGCCACTGGTGACCGTAGCCGGAGCTCTCCAGTCTCTGGTAATGTACAAAAGAATGCCGTCTTGCGTGCCACACGAAGACGTCCGAGTAGCACTCTCCCTCGTAACTCATTATCAAGAACGTGGTTTGCCACGCCTGGAAGAAGAGAGACAGTGTTACGTTATCTTGCGTTCACGTCTCTGCAAACAACAGTTGACATTTGGGAGTCGTACTTACAAAAAATGTAATGGACGAGTGATGCTGATCGGTGATGTTGAAGTCTTTCTCGTGTCTGAAGTAATCGCCCTCATACGGACAGTCTCGAAGTTTATCATACAGTGCCGCGATGGGTTCACACACCCTTTCAAATTCAACCTGAAACCATGAAATGCACATACAGTTTTAAATGAGAGTACTTTTTCTTTTTCGCCTCAAGAATTCATTTCTATATTCACATTAGGCAGACAAACCTTAAACTCTTGGGTGAGGTTGTGGAACATGGAGATTGCTGTAGTGGTCTCCCTGTAAACTTTGTGCACAATCAAGCCATCAACTGCTCCTTGTGAGACGAGGCCTTGCTGTGTATATAAAGGGAAGAAAATATCAAAAACAGGGCACCTTTACGAACACGTCTAACTCATCCATTTTGACTTACAAGACGCCTGAATAACCAAGATCCTATAGGATCTTTGCCGAATACTTACAGTTAATGTTGTGTGGCCATTGAAATGGTATCTAGAAGCAGTCGTGACGGGCCTGTCAACATACCAAGCGTTCTTGTACAGGTCAGGTACATACACGTTGTTGATGACGCCTGTTGAGCTCGTCAAACTTGCCACGGTCAGGTCGGATGTGAATCTCACGGTACCTACCACCAGAATAAGCACTAGAGATTTGTGGCTAATTATTACGTTATTAGTATAAGCAGACACTGTGGCCCAGTGAACATTCCGAGTGATTCTTTTTTTTCTTTTTCATAAATACCTGAAACTTGCGCATCGTCAGTGAGCAGAACAACCTGGTCAGCCAGCTTCACCTTGACCTGTTGACCCACACGGCCAGTCACGTGGACATTACCAAGCACACGCATTGGCCCAGAGACGGTGGTCAAACCCGTCACAGTCTGTCCACCCACACTCTGGAGGGAATCAAGGCAGTCGTCACAAATGGAAGCCACTCTTGTGGTTTTGAACAATCAGCGCGTCCTCTAGTTTCCACTACTTTTAATCCACTTAGTCATGGTATACATCAGAACTTCACGCTAATCATACCTGCAGTGTATTAGCTCTTTCTGTTGGGAGATGCCAAGAACCATGTCTGCTTTTAACTCTGCCTTTAACATCAATATAGGTGGTCGTTATACTGCCGAAGGTGACGTTGGCACTAAACGTTTGCTCCGTGTTGGTTGTGAGGTAGTCTGCCAGCTTCCACGAATTCAGCCACACCGAATTAATGTCTCCTCTGACTATTATGTTGTCCGTAAACACCTGTAAGGAAAGTTATGCGAAACTATTTTACACATTTGTTCAGATGTAATACACCAATATATACTTATAATAAGCCTGGTGATATCTAAAAGTTCTGTATCTCAATATATCAAATCTTTGCAGGAAAGATACTACACCCAAAGCAAAACAATTCACGCATTCCCAAATTTACGATAAGGATACCTTGCGTTCTAACCGCTTCCTTCTCTCTCAAAAAAGAAATTATTAAATAAATGGTTACGCCCAATTCACAAATAATCACATTTATGATTTCTATCAGAAAACTGGAAACTAGGGTTTTGAATTCTTAAGTACATAGCAGAAACTATATCAGTGGTATAAAACGATCATCACTTGCCTTACTGACGATATACACAATCCATGCTCATACGTGGCTCTTTTGTTGGTTATCAAAATTAATGACCTGGCTTAAAACCTTGTATAAGGACTTTTCCACAAGATTTAGTTTATCTTCATCTAGTGAGAATTCTGTATTCCAAAACACTTTACGAGAGATATGTCTGTTTAACAAGACCACATGCATTTTGTGAACTGCTGCTTCTTGTAAACCTCAAGTGTTACAATCAGAGTCAGCTTTACATATAAGAGTTTCATATCTATTGGAATCTGATCTGTAATACGAAAACCAGTTATCCTGATGTGATAAGATATTTTCCCAACCTGTAGTAGCAACCAACATTTCAAATCTGTTTTACTGTAGCTATAGCTCCGTTAACCAATCATTTGCAAGTGTTTTAGCAAAATAGCAGACATGCCTCTGACAGCATCTACCACTGGAGTATCCCCACACATTTTCCATCCTCATGCTTTATTACAGATCAAGAGCTCACTCCCAGCCTTACTAGTTCTGAGTCAACGTCTTGTTCCCCTGAGAGGTACACCACATCCGCTTTCAGCTGCTTGTAGTCCACACCGTCGATCGTACCCTGCAAAAGATACCTGCATTAAAGTGCTCGTCAAGTGCCATTACATCAGTGGGGGGAGAAGTTATATTTCTTACAGCGGTAAGTCTTATCCTAGACCAGAACTCACATCAACTGTTAGGTCCTCTGCGGTAACCCTTGGTGCGGACACGACTCCGTCTACGGTGACCGCTCCAGACAACCGGTGAGCTGCATTGATGGTCACTATGTTGGCGAAGAAGTCATCCAAATCAACGGAGTTGAGGTAGTCAACATTCAGGGTCTTGAACCTGGTGTTGACCAAGAATGTCTTCTTGCCAGTGACTGACACCCCACTGTCCTGCAACCTCACAGCGTCCTGTAGCCGCTCCGCTACATTGATGTCATTCAGAGAACTACGCAGTTCCAAGTTTTTGACGGTGACACTCTTGGTAAAATGGACGTTTCCTGTTAAAAAAAATAGCAATAATATTTCTAATAAATAAATATCCTAACATATTCACGGTATCAGCAATGTCTTTTACGATATTTACATGTAGTCAAATCACCTAAGATGGTTTCCTCCTCTCTCGTCACGGCCTCCACAGCCAATCGTTTTAGATCAAAGTTGTTGAAAAGCCCTTGTAGATATACGTTCTCACTCGCAGCCAGGTCCGTGAATGAGTATGGTGCTGTAATGATCTGGTCCGTGTGCAGAGTGAACAGTCTAGAGGCCAGGTCTATGCCATTCGTTCTGTCCGCAATAATGTCACCCTTGACAAATATGCTATTCCTGAAAACCTTCTTTCCTGGAGGATGTAAAAAAGAATGCCGTCTTTAATTCTACACTCCGAAAATTAATCTATATGCATTTCACAATGACTCCAGGTATCCCAACTCACCAGTCACATTTTGAATGCGTCCCACGTCTGTATAGACGGCGTCGTGCTGGAGCTGCGCTAGGTCCACTCCATCCACCAGTCCCTCCACGGCTACGTCGCCGTGCAACTCTACCGTGTCGAACGCGACGTCTCCGGTAAAAATGTTGTTGTGCGCAAGTTTGACAGCGCCTTCGGCGATGGCGCTGATGTTCAGTCCACTTCCACCGACCTTTCCTTGCGTTGTGACGGAACCCTCAACAGTCAGTGATGAAAATATCACTGGACCTTCTATAACAGAGTCTACGTTACCAACAACGATGCTGTTCTTCAGTTGCCTGGTGTTGTAGCCGTTTATATTCTCTGCCGTGAGAGTGCCAATCACAGTCACCGGCCCATCGACGAACAACGCAGCTGTGTGATTGACCGGCTCTCTTAGGGGTAAACGTTTTGCTGCCAGGACTGAAAAGTCGACTCCATTTATCTTGTAACCATCCGACATTTCAATCATGTGTGTCGTAAAGGAAGCAAACTTGGCGTGGTGAAGAGTCTGCGGTGCAGTGAACGTCTGAGAACCACTCTTGGTGACCACATTTCTGAAGTTCACGTTTTTGACCTCACCTTCCACCGCGAGGGAGCCGGCTGTGACGGAGTTTGTGAAGACCTTCACTCCGGTGACGACCTGGTCCGCCTTGTTCAAGTAAAGAGCGTTGTTCACAAGCTGGATCAAGTCAACACCATCGACATACTCGACTACCAGAGTATCAAAGGCAACATCAGTCTCGAAAGTGATCTCGCCACTGATTACCTGTTCGGTATCAGAAGTCACCAGCTGCTCCAGACGCTCCCCGTTAAAGGTTTGGGTAAACTCCGCATCAAAGATCGACAATCCACGGTGAAACTTCTTGTCGCCAGAAATCCTCACTGGGCCGCCACTGCTATAAACAAAGTCGTCAGCAATGGCAGAGAAACTCATGCCATTCAGTTTCCCGTCAAATGTTAATCCAGGCATCCACACGGGTTTCTTGAATATCACCTTGAAATCGGAGTCCGTTTGCGTCAGTCTGGTATCTTTTAGAGCAAACAGGTCATCTAGATTTACGCCATCGATGATCTTTGATGCAATGTCCAAATGTCCATCAATGTCTACTCCCTGAGCAAATATCTTCAGGCCAGTGATGTGCTGATCTGTCGTCTTCGTCACAAACCTGCCTGGAGCAATACCATCCACAAGACCCTGGGCACCGAAAGTAACCTGGTCAATTACGACGCTGGCGAAGTTCTTCCGACCGGTGAACACCAACGGCTCATCGCTCGTCTTCAGAGGATAGTTGCCCGGGAAGATTTTAGAGTTGATGTCGCCTGCGTACAAATTTCTCTCCATTGTCACCATCTGAGGGACAATCAGCGTGCCCGACATGACAGACTTCTCGTCTCTAAAGACCGTATTGTTTAGCAAGTCTACAACGTCTATGCCCATCATCCGAGTTCCTTCCAGGTAATCAACCACCAAGTCTCTGTCAAATTCTATGGAGCCAGCTAGTTCACCTCCAGTCAGTGTTAACGCATAATTGTATAGATGGTCAATGTCCACCCCATCCACCACTCCTGAGAGGACCTCCACATCTCTTTCCACTTCAAGATTCGTGGAAAATACATGCCCTGAAATCACACATCTTTTTGAAGTTATATGCTTCTGAAAATCTGAAGATCATATCCCAGGCGAGGTAGAACAACCCTCCCCATCATCTATCAATTCTGTAAAGAACCAGTTGTTGCACAATACCTACGACCAAAACAGACTAGAACTGTCTTGTTCATATATCGAATTAAAAAAAAAATAATTTGCCACTATTGTCTTACCCAAGTCCATAGGCCTACTGAGAAGCACGGCGTCTGACAAATCTACGCCTGCGACTGTGCCGCCTTCAGTCATCTTGATGTCTTCAGCCACCAGACCGTTCACGAACACTGCTCCCTCTATCCTCTGCGCGCCTGTCGTGGTCACCAGGTCAACCACGGGAACATCGTCCAGGTAAGATGTGTGCAGCTCGCCGACAACTAACCCATTAAGGAAAGTCTTCTTGCCACCTATCTTCCTCTTATTGTCGCCCCTGGGTTCAAGATAAAAATAACCTATATACCTATAGTAATAATGTTCAACCTGAAAATATTTATAATCTTTTTCCTTTAATCTATGCATTTCTTAATGAAGCAAATAGCTACCTACCTAACGACAGAGCTCAAGATGCCATCAAGCGGATACGAGGCTCCTGTAGCATCGAGTACTTTTCCAACAGTTGTAGAGGTGGTGATCATCCTGGCCAAACGGAATCCAGGCTCCGTCAATGTCTTCAGGCCACCAATAGTTCTGTTCGTGCCCGTGGTGGGAACAGCATCTGTAGAGTCATTCACAAGTGTGACAATTAAGACAAGTATACCAACACATGCTGTAAATATAAACATGGGTACGGTCAGTGATGAGGCTTCCATAGAAGATTCATCGTTAATGATGTAAAACACTTGGGTGCACTTTAACCTTAAGCAAAAGATGCATCAAGCGCAAGAGTATACTTCAAGACTGGAGAGAGGCAGTAGCCCTCTGGCGCCGGACTTCGAAAAGTCAACCTACAGTAAAACGTCAGAGCCTAATATTGTGTATAAAGGAACAAAAACAGCCTCAATCATATATATCGAATCTACCAAAAGATCTGAGAAGGGTCTGTTACCTCTTACCCAAATTTAGTAGTGGCCTTTCATTAATTTCGAACTCAAGAATCATAGACCCTGAAACATCTTTTTTTTTATGCAAGGAACTCAAAATCCAAGTCAAAACTAAAGTCTTATGACGATGTTCGTTATGTAAGGAATTACCAAGGACAGTCCTCATGTACAGCCTGTGGGACATATCTCTGAGGCACTTACCGTCAAGAGCAGACTCGATGTAAGTGATGGAGTCAAGGAGTTCCTTTAGTACGACGTCTGGATTACGAAGCTCCGATATGAATGTCAAATACTGTTGTTGAGAGACACCTCCCGCTAAAGATGTCCCAGGGAACACCATCTTCACCGCCTCCAACTTCCCCGTGAATAATGTCTGAGAACATCCATAAATTGGGTCAAAATTCTTATCAAATATCTAAATTAGAAATAATTACATGCACAAGAAATTTACTTACAAATCAATTATTTCGTCACGAGCATCACCCCAACCGCCCTCCCGAGAGATGAATAAACCATACCACCTCTCTTAAGTTAAGCTAACCAGCTCCTGTCAGCTTGAATTACGCCAACCATTTCTCGTCAGCTATACCAATCTAACCACCACTTGCCAGCTACACCATCCCATCCCCTCGTCATCCACACCATCCCATCCCCTCGTCATCCACACCATCCCATCCCCTCGTCAGCCACACCATTCCATCCCCTCGTCAGCTACATCAGTACCACATCAGCCACATCACTACTACAGCAGTTTAATCACACGACTATGTACTGGACTGACCTGGTTTACAATAATCCCTCTGGTGATGGTGATGTCTGCATATATCTCGGTATGCGAGGCAACACCATAATACAGTCTCTCTTCAGCAGCAGTTATCACGTCCTTTTGTCGCTTGTATTCTTCCTGTAGAGAAAACATAGACCAGTGACCAACCGAGGTGTGTGTGTGTGTGTAAATACAGAGACAGAAGGGTCCTTTCATTACATAATAACAGTCCGTCATTGGAAATCATGCTACCCACCATGCTTCATCATACAATCGCCCTCTAAAAATACTTCTAAAGTTAATTACCGTAATAATCTGATGTAGAATAAAATGCACTGATACATTATTAACTCCTGCATCTACCCAAGTATTAAACTAACACAAACATTGTCTATAGGTCATACTCAAAGCGCGGATTACCGAATATTTCCAGTGATGCAGAATATCCGATAGGAAATATATATTGCATTTGTAAAACTCATCATACGTATCTTAACTGTTCAAATATGCAATTCCATCGGTAAGAAACTACCTACCTCGATGTGGGCGACTGCATGAGCGACAGCCTGCGTCTCCAAGAGCACTGGGTCGATCACATCTTTCAATTGCGCCTTCACCAGGAACAGCGCTGTCCCTTTTTCAATCGGCAAAACCATCTGAAATTACGCCTCAATTAAAGAGCTGCTCGTTAACCTTCAAAAACTAGTTTCGGGGATAGTTTAGAACGATGGAAGACTTCAGTTAAGGACTGCTTTGGGGACAAAGTTTTTTGTTTTAACTACCACAAACTCGGCAGGGTTGGCTATTCCTTGCTTTGATACGGGTATTCCCTAAAAAATTTACATATTGGAATGACTGATAAATACACTTTCATAGAATGAACTAAAAATATTTCAAGCGTCTGGGAAGCTAACCTGTTCGGAGGACGCTTGGGGAGGGAGGTGAGGGAAAAAAAACGAGAGAGGAGGAAGACTTGGAGAAG
>JAUUDZ010460436.1:0-12234 GCA_032361705.1 Panulirus versicolor | reverse complement strand
CACAGAGCATCTCTATCATCCCTGTCATATGCTTTCTGTAGATTATAGGTGCCACATACATATCCTTCTTTCTCTCTTAAGTATTTCTCAACCATATTCTTCAGCAAGGAGAGTATGGTTGAGAGATGTGCTGAAAGGTTTGGATATATGGGAGAATAGGTGAGGGAAGGTTAACAAAGAAGATATTTGTGTTAAAAGTGGAGGAGACAAGGAGAAGGGTGAAACTGAATACAAGGTGGAAGGATGGAATGAATAAGATTTTGAGTGTTCAGGGTCTGAACATGCTGGAGGTTGAAAGGCATGCATGAGCTAGAGGGAATTGGAATGAAGATCTATACTATGGGCGACATGCTATCTGTGGACCGAAGCAGGGTATATGAAGTGGCTGAGGGAAACCGCTAAAACTTCTATGGGAATTATTTGTAGATAGGAATCTGTGGTTTCATTGCATTACACAGGACAGCCAGAGGATAGATGTGAGTGAATAAGGCCTTTTCTTAGTGTGTTCCGGGTGCTACCTTGGTAACATGAGAAATGATGAAAAAGTTTGAAAGAAAGAAAAAGATATGTTGGTTTTTGAAAGGTTTAAGGAATTTGGGGAGTCCATTTAACCAGCTCCTTTTCCCAAGTCTGGAAGGCCAAGATTGACATCTAGGAGCTGTAAAGTGATTGCAAGACAATTGAGACCTGCCCATCCCTGACAGCAAGTAAAATCAAGCAGAAGAACCATAACTTGCTTGAACATATCTTGCTATGGAGTTTTCAAAAGTTACTTCTTGATGACTTGGTATTTCATAGTTTTTGTGCCTGATGAACCTCATGACTTGAGATTTTGTAGTTTTTATGCCTGTTAAACCTCAACTGACTGCCACCCAGAGGAATAAACACGCAATTTTTACCCCACATGGACTTGCACCTGCCACATTACACATAAAAGACTGTAAAACACTCCTTCTCTCATGGTTTAGGGCTATTTCAGGTGTCATGATGGTCACTTGGTAATCTTACGCAAAAATGTGAAAACAAATCAATTAGTATACTTAAATTTACTTACTGACCATTTACGTAATTAATTTAACAGTGCAAAGGCTAAAGTGCTATTTATGCAGGATTGGGCTCCCTGCCACACTTTTACATAGTGGCTAAATGATAGTGAGGTGAAATATTACCCTGACCTAAACCCAACTGAAAACCTGTGGATGCTTGTGAAGCAATGGCTACATGATATGGACACATCTTTTATACCAAAGCTTGAAGTGACAGTTAAGCAGTCATGGAGCAGTTTTTCTCCAGAACTACTCTAAGAATCTTGCTAACAGCATTCGCAAGTGGATACAGGACTGCATCAAGAGGAAGGGGAATGCAGTAAAGTATTTGATTATGTTGGGAAGTGTCATTAGATTTTTTAGGCCATTTAACCATAGAAAAATTATTTTCAGTCGGAGCCTTAACTTTTAGCACAGACTGTAAGTAATGAATTCTAAAGTGTTTTCATAGTGGAGGTTGAAACTATGCCAGTTTTAGAAAGGTGGAAGGGAGGAGAAGCATTAGAAATTATAAACAGAATTAATACAATCAGTATATTAGAACAACCTAACCTAAGACACATTGACCAGATGAAGTCTCTTCATATGTGCTGAAGGAATATGGCAAGGCACTTATTAGGCCTTTTAAGATACTGTTCAGTAGGACACTGGAGGAAATGATGGTTCCAAAGATGTGCACAAGTGAAAATATCAAAATAGGACACTGGAGGAAATGGTTCCAAAGATGTGCACAAGTGAAAATGTCAAGTTTCTCCTTAAGAAAGATGACTGGAAAACTGCACAGAACTACAGGTCTGTTTGGTTGATGAGTGTGGTCGTGAAACTCTGTAAAAGATAATTAGAAAGCAATGAAATGACTACCTACAATGGATAAACTGTTATGTACATGTTAGACTTTTATGACAGTGTTAGCTTGGCCATAGACCAAAGAATTGGATGAGTAGACGCATGTGTGTTTCTAGACTCCCAGAAAACCATTAACACTGCACTTAATTGGAGGTTGATTAAGAAATTAGAGCTACTGGCTGGAGTAAGGGGAAATTCCTTTGCTGGGTTCAGGATTACTTATGTGGTTGGAAACAAGGAACACAGATGAGAGATACATTCTGAAAATGGGCTGAGGTTACAAGTGGAGTGCCACGGGGCTGAGTGTTAATTCCACTGCTAAAGTTGATGTATGTAAATGATGTGCCAGAAAGACTTGACTTATAACCAAACATGTTCAAGGATGATGCTAAGGTCATGAAGAAATATGGAATGAAAATTCTTGCATCAGCTTACAGGTGATACCAGACAAAATCCAGAGTTGGTGTGATAGATGGCTGATGAGAATACATCCAAAATTCATGGAAGGTAATGTGAATGGGACACAGTGAAAGAAGACCCCAGAATGAATTTTACTTCTTGGGAAATAAGCTGCAGAAAGAAATTAGTGGGTGTAAGAGATCTAGAGGTTGACATTGTATGTAATATGTTGCCGCAGTTTTATGTAAGGAGAATTGTGAAACAAGTTAATTGTCTGCAGGCAAATATTGTTGTTGCACTCAAGTACGTGGGTAAGATGTTCAGTACGCTGTTCACAAGATATATTGGTTGAAATTGGATTATGCCTCTCAGTCTGGTGATCATAAGAAAAACTAGTTACGACTGAGAAGGTCGGAAAAGGCAACCAAGATAGGACCAGAATTAAGAAAGATTAACTTGCAGTGAAAGGGTGGAGGCTACCTACTTGTCCACCTAACAGAAGGGAAGAGAAAGGGGAAAACTAATAACAGTGTTTTAAGTTTTTAAATCACTTAGTTGATATTGATATTACCCAGTTCTTCATGAGCTACAGTACCAGAGTTAGTAGAGTCCATGATATGAAGCACAAAAAACCTTCTTGATGTTATATAAAGTACAGAAGGCTTGTGCTTATAAAGCTCTCTTCCCATAATGTACAGATATGTCTTACTTTCCAAGTAGAAACTCCTGACTCTGTTAATAACCCTCATTTACACTGTATTTTCATAGCATCCTCCACAGGGTCTCTCAGTCAACCTTAACTGCTTTCTCCAGATCAATAAATTCCTTAGAATACTCCCTTTTCTTTGATGTATTCTTACACAGAAACAAACACTTGGTTCACATACCCTTTACTTATCCTGAAGCCACATTGCTCCCCTCCAATCTGATGCTTTGTGCATGCCACCACCCTCTCGATCACACCTCTTCAATACACCTTGTCATGTTTTCAGTAGACTTATACTTCTGTAATTCTAACATTCACTTTCCCCCCCATGTCTTTATATGATGGCACTGATGCATTCTGCCAGTCATCAGGCACTGTCCCTTTGGCCATTTAAGTATCAGACAGTCAGACTAATCACTCAGCAGTACTCTAGCCCCATTTCTTGAGAAACTCGGCTAAAAGCCCGTCTGTTTCTGCCACTTTGCCACATCTATCTCAATCTGCAGCCCTCCACATCCTAAATACACCATTTCCATATCCTTAGTTGTGCCACATCACTCACTCATCCATTAATGTCAAGGAAAAGACAGTTTAATCATATTCTTATTGACTCCAGTACTATTTAGATGATTTATTTTTGTATTGTTTGTGCTCTTTATTTAGTGTTAATTAAATGTTGTGCATCATAGATGCACATAGATGCATTCATAGATGTTTTATAGGAAATAGTTCATTCAGGATCATTAATATCTTCTATCCATCTCTTTTTAAAGGCATGTTTTACTTTGTTTCATATTTTATTAGGATTCTAATGCTTATTTTTGAGATGCCAACAAAATTAGATTTATGATAAATGTTTTAGGTACCGTATATGTATTTATAATCCTCACCAGTGCGTATTGTGTAATCTTTCATTAGTGAAACAATTATTTGTTATTTTGTGGGAGAATGTGTCTATGAATGTAGAGTAATAATCTTACTCTAAATAAAAGAAACATTAGTGAATTGTATCTATATGTAAGTGATTAATGATTTTAGCTGGTACTGCAGCATCTCCAAGTCCTGGGCCAATGAAGATGACACCAAGAATGACAACCCTGCATGAAGAGCACACACGAGAGGCAGCTCCGCTTTTACACATGGAAGAAGAAGAGGAAGAGGAAGAAAGAGTGAGTAGAAATTTTTGTACACAGTATGTAGTTGCATTCAGTATTCCATTAACTCTTATGAAGACACCTGGCTTGAAATGGAATTTTTGTTGGGGAAACACTGATAGGTAAACTAAATAGTTTCTTGAATTTTATTTATTCATGTGTCATTTATCTTATTCACATGAAGATATGCAGGCTATTAGAAATCGAGATATTTGATGAAGCCTTCATGATTGTAAATTATTCTTGATACAAAGTGGTTGTCAAAGGAACATAGATAAAAAGAGTAAATGTTATGTATCATTTTTAATTGTCACACATTGTCCTCTGTAACCATTAATGTAACAGATTTGTACAGATTATCTTTCAGAGTGTTGTTAGTATAGCTGATTGCATGCAGTAGACTTTGGTATTACTATCAGAGTTTAAATGTTATTTTACCTTTTCTCAAAAGTGAACAAAAATTGATTATTTCATATATGCTCTTAATTGTACATGAGATTCTTCTCATTTGAGGATACATCCTTAACAGTGCAACGAGCAGGTCTTAGTAAGTGATGAAATGAAGCCATAAAGGAATTGTGTATGAAAGAGTGGATATATGATAAACAGACTAGAGGCAACACTACCATCCAGACTTGTGCACTCATGCATTCCTGCTGACATATATAGTATACCTGAATGTACTAATGTTTTACATGAGATTTACATGTGAAAGACAGACAACAGGAGGCCTGATTGGCCCATGATTGGGTTTTCTGGTAAAGAAAAGAAAAAAGTTAACAGGAAAATGTAATTCCACTCAACTGTTTTTTGAGCTATCACCTACTCCCTACTGCTGTACATTAGCCTTCTACTGTCCCTGTTACCATATAGTTTATCTCTGGCATTTTTCTCAGAGTATACCCAAATTTATGAAATATTTGTTTAAATGACTCTTGAAGGTATTTATAGTCTTAGCATTCAATGCATTGATGTTAATGTATTCCAGTGCTCATCACACCTATAGGAGAAAAAAATTTTTTCCATGTCTGTACTACATCTTTTA
The DNA here is from genome assembly GCA_032361705.1 of Panulirus versicolor. Lineage (NCBI taxonomy): Eukaryota > Metazoa > Arthropoda > Malacostraca > Decapoda > Palinuridae > Panulirus > Panulirus versicolor. The sequence continues at coordinate 7,038 of JAUUDZ010460436.1, read as the reverse complement.
GCCTTGACTTTTATTCCATTTTGTCCTGGTAACCATATTTTCTTGTATTTTGAAAAGATATTCATTATTTACAATATTGAACTTGTTAAGAATTTTGAACACTTGGATTAAGTCACCTCGAAGTCTATGTCTTTTAAGGGAGAATAGATCCATTTGTTTTAGCCTCTCTTCATATGCCAGATTTGTAGGGGATAGGATAAATTTTGTCAAGTGTCATTTTACTTACTCTAATTTTTCCTCATTTTATTTATAGTTTGGGGACCAAAAATGGACTGCATATTCAAGGTGTGGTCTTACTAAAGAATTATAAAGTGTGAGAATCATTTCTAGCATATTGTAATCTATTGTCCTGGCTATGAAACCTTATATTTGGTTTGCCTTTTTTACTTGCTGCTTGACACTGTTTTAGTGTACTTCAGCTTGTTGCTAATGGCAACTCCAAGGTCTTTTTCTCCTTTTACTTTAGTCAGAGAATTTCTGAATAGTTTGAAGTCGTAACTTATATTCTTGTCTCCAAAAAGCACAGCTTTACACTTGTCTACATTAAACTTCATTTGCCATCTGTCTGACCACTCTGCTAGTAAGTTAAGATCTCTTTGAATCATTTCACAGTCTCGCCTGTTTACTGTTGTACCTCCTAGTTTAGTATCATCAGCAGATTTGGAGATCTTAGGTATGAGACCGAGTTCTAGGTCATTAATGTATATTATTAAAAGAATTGAGCCAAGGACCAACCCCTGTAGCACCCCACTCATTACGTCTAGCCAATCTGAGGCTTCGCTATTTAACACTACACACCACTTTCTTCTGGTAAGCCAGTCTCTGATCCATGTACAGAGTTCTTTGCTGATTCAGTGTGCTTTGAGTGTGTGTCAAAGTCTCCTGTGAGGTACTTTATTGAAAGCCTTTTGAAAATCTAAATATACTACATCAGGTGGTACTTTTTCGTCCCAGTTTTGGTAAATAACATGAAAAAATCTAGCTATTTTGTCAAGCAGGATCTTCTATTGTAGAAACCATGTTGGTTGTCCGGTATAACTTAGTTAACTAGAAATGTGAAAATTTTATTTTGTATTCTTTTTTCCATTGTTTTACCTAAGGCTAATTTGGTGATAGTTCAAGGCACACATTTTGTCTCCATTTTTGTATATATGGAAGTAACATTTGCTTGTTGAATATCTTTGATATGCTGTATATCAGCTGTCTCCTGAACTCTTGAAAATCTTGGAGCAGTTATCTGGGCTGTTGGATTTTGCTAGAATTTAATTGGTCCAGGCATTTAAGTACTTCAGAGCTCTTTATTTCTTTAACCTTCAACTCTACCAAATCCTTGAAACATTTTCATTGGTTACAGCATTGGAAATGTTTCTTTAATTATGAATACAGTTAAAAGAATTATTTAGTGTGGTAGCCATTTCCTTGTCAGTAGTTAGTGTGTCATGTTCATTTCATAATGGTTCAGTTCTTTTCTTTTACTGTCTTCCTTTGTCTTATTTATTTGAAGAATTCCTTTGGATTATTCTTAACTTTCAAGGAAATTCTTTTTTCTTTGTTGCATTTACTCTGTCTTATGACTCTGGATTTTGATTAAATTTATGGCAATTTCACCGGTTCCCATTTATTTGAATTTCTCATGTGTTTTCTTCTTTTGGCAAATTAGTCTTATTCTCATATTTATCCATTATGGTTTTGAAATGTTGCAAGTTTTCTTTGTAATTTGTGGAATATGTTTATTTTCAATCTTAAGTAGTATGTTTTTAGAATTATTCCACAATTCCTCTTCTGTGAGCGTAAAGATGTTTTGTCTAATTGATACTGTGAATTTCACATCTAATGTTTCCAAAATTTTCTTGCCTTAATATGGAATGAAGAGTTTGTTGTCATTTATTTCATAATTTAGATTTATCTCTAATCAAATTGTGATCGCTGTTTGACAAACTCTCCCCTACTTTGCAAGAGTTGATTAAGTCTGTGTCACTGATGAGGACATGATCAAGAATGTTTTTACCTCTAGTTGGTTTTTTAATTAACTGTTCTAGAAAAGTGTCTTCAGTCTGTTCCATTAGTCTTATTCCTTCTCAGTCACCTGTTAATGTTTTCCTGTTTATGTTTGGACTGTTGAATACTATGATCTCTTTACTGTTTACAATAGTTTTGATTTCATTGTATAGCATCTTATCGTCATCTCTTTGCTTAGGGAGTCTGTAAATAACGCTGAGATGTAGTTTACCATTGAACTTGTCGGTAATGTCAGTATAAAGAGACGTGTGTGTGTGTGTGTGTGTACTTTTTTTATTTTAATAGTATTTACATTGTTATCAGTGTAGATCAGAACTCCACCACCTACCTTGTATAAGAGATCTTTCATGAATAGTTTGTACCTGGGGTATTACTCAGCAATTAAATGTTTATTCTCAGAGTTTACCCAAGTTTCTGAGATTGCAATAATGTACGGTTTTTCTGTGACTGCATAGGATATAAGTTCATTGCATTTCATAATGATGCTATGGGCATTTGTGTATATTAAACTTATTTTCTTTGCTAATTCCTTTGCCTGTGAGGTTACCGCTTCTCGCCGAGGATCTCTACCCGCAAGGTCCCATACATCCTCTACTGCTACCTTAATTTTGGTGAGACTGGACACTGTGTCCCTCAAATCCTTTTCACACTCAGATTACCCCCTCACTGTCCCACCTCCCACACCTACCCCCTCACCCTCCCCCAATCTCTTAATTCCTTCGTTAGCTCAACTGTGATTTGCTTTCCTGAGTAGATTATCTATAATTGAAAAAAAAGGCCTAATGTTCTCATCTAATACTCTGCCAAAGCAGGCTTTTCTTATTCCATTTAAGTGAAATCGTCCTCTCTATGAAGAGTTTCGATTCTTTTGTTTATCCCCAGCATTCGTTTGAGGATTCATGAATTGACCCCAGTCCTTGGCAGCAGTCCTGATATCATAAGCTTTGTACAATTTTCTTTCAACTTGATAATTTCCCTATACTTTGCTAATATTTCTTCTGATCTCCCATTAACTGCATTGTTCGTCCCCACCTGAATGAAAAAAATCACTTCTTTGGGATTGTTTGAGAGTACGTCATCAAGTTTATTTTGGATGAGGTCTATTTTAGCACATGGATAACACAAGTTCTTCCTGTTTCTACCTTTCTCACAGAACTCCTGATCTTAATGTCTGACTATAGAGTCCCTGATCATCATCTAGTACGCTAAACCTATTGTGAGTGGAGAGTTTGTTGAGAGTAGGTTGTTCAGTAATGCGGCAACAAGTTTTCCTCACAGGTTGGAAGGTGGAAGTATCTTCCAACATCATCTCAACGGTTGCTATCCTACTATCTAAGCTATATACCCAAGATGATATACCTGTGTCTGTTTCCTTTATTGCAACCGCTTTGCTTTCGTCGCCAAGAACCTGCTTCCTCTTCCCACTGTTGCTTCAAGGCTTCACTGTTTTTCCTAACACTTACCTAAAACCTATGAAATACATTGCAGAGCAAAGGAGAAAATCCCTGGGAACTCCTGATGACATGAGGGCAGGCAACTTGAGAAGCTGTAGCCATCTACAAGGATTTCACTAAGATTCAAGTGGGTCACTAAGTGGCACATAAAAAGACCTGTTTGAAACTGGGTTGATGAGGTCAATTAGTGTGGAAACAAATAAGAAAAATCAAATTGAATTCAAGTTACATGATTATAAGCATTTTGTGGAATATCAAAAAGGAAATAATGTCAAAAAGACATTGGCGATATGGAAAAGGTTCATTTTGATGCAAGTTCCTGAAATTGAGTTTTAAACATTTCTGCTGTCTTTCGAATATACTCATACATTTTTAGACATTGCAGAAAGAACTGTACCGAAATGGATTGCTATAGAGCAAAATTTTGCCAAAGTTAGGTTGTAGTTAGTAGATAAACAGCAACCAGGGAGGTATATTACGAGTACTACCCACTTTGGTATCAGGAGGGTTCGTGATGGCTGAGTTGTGAGCCAGCACTTCAGTGGTTGTCAAGTTGAATTCCTTTGACCCAGGTAACTGTCTTTTCTCTCTGCCTCACCCACATGTGAACTACTGGCATTCTATTCACAAACATACAATATTACATAACACTTGACAACGCTTAACTCCCCCAGCTCATTCTTTGCAACTCTAGATTTTCCTGCATTGAGCACTATGTGCTAGCCCTACTGTTTGGCAAAATGGGGGAGCAGTAGATAATATTAGGTTGGAAGATTTAGGCAGGAGCATTAGGTAGAAACATTAGGTAGTAGTAGTGGATAGGAACATTAGGTAGTAGTCGGTAGGAACTTTAGGTAGGAGCCTCTACAAAAACGCTGTGCTGGAGTTGCCCTCTGCCAAAAGCCTCTTAAAGGTGAGGCAATAAAGGTTAAGAAGCAGCGCTGGAGTTCATTAGTTATGGAGACTGTTGACGTGGCCACCCCCTTTTGGGAGTTCCAGGTGAGAACTGGCATCAGAGATATAGATAGAGAAACATAGAAGACATTAAAGGAATATTTTCCATGCCTGCATGTTTCTGATAAAGAGATGAGAAGAAAATCTTTAAGATGAACACAGGAGAGCTTTGAAAAACCAGTGCTTCCAAAATATTGATTGTTAATGTAATGCTGCCATAGCTAATTGATTCACTAAAGCTGTCCGTCTCAAGAAGCAACTTCATGTGAACATTTCATCTTTAACTGTAAAAATGGTACATTAAAATAGCTTTACCTCTAAAAGGAGGATGTATGAAAGTGAAAGACATCTTAGGAATCCTGCCATCAAAGAGAAAATAAAGGAGAGAATAGTTGAGGTTGGATTTGGTATGTGCAGCATTATGTTTATGTTTCTAGATGAAAAAAACTCCCTCTGAATCTCATAAAAGACTTTATTGCTTGAGAAGGAAGAAAGAATGATACCCATTAGGCCCAAAAGCAAATCTGTGAAGAAGCTGGGAGCAACCATGTTACATGAAATGTGTATGGATGGATACATTCACGTGGCGTAGAGGAGCTGACACAAATACAGGTAGCATATACTGCTGACTAGTATCTGAAATGAATAGATGTCATGCTTCCCTCTGTGTGCATTTGAGTCACCAGTGCACAGGAGTGTTCAGAGATTCCTTCCATTGATAAAATGCATTATTTGACTTCAACAAAAGGCATCCTTTGCATTTTGTTGATCATTATAGATTGTGCTGCTACAAAGATGGAAAAATCTTATTCAGTTTAGGTAAATCGATAAACAATTTGTTGTTTTGCTTCATTTTTCTTCCATTTTTTCTTAATTCCAGAGAAAACATTTGCAACATTATTTTTTTTATTTTTTTCAGAATGACACTACAGGTGAAACCTCAGGAAGTGTCATTGGTGATGAGGAGTTTAGTGAATTTGCCTCTTATAGGAGTGGTGGTTTAATTCGTAGTAGACTACAACTTACTCAGAGTCAGACACTGGATTCCCTAAACGAAGTTGCAGCAGCAAAGGCTGGAACTCCATCTACAGTATCCAGGTAAATGTTACCATCCTTTCTTTGACATGTACAGTAAATTGCAAGATCTTTGGTCATGTTGCTTTGCTTTCTTCTGGTCTGATAAGAACTAAAGTTTGTCTTTTTTCCTTTTTTTTCACACTCATGCAATGAGACTATTCTTTTCCTCTATCATGGCTGTGAAATATAAAAGAGTTATGATATTTCTTGGCTGAAATGCAGTGTGATTCAAATAGATTTTGTTCTCTTCTCAGAAACCACCTATCCCACACTGTTCACTTTTTGGTAAAAAGCTATGTCAACCATCCACTGAGAATGATTTTTTATGCCTCTAAGTGATACCATGTTTTAGACCATTAAGAGACCAGTGGTTATCTTTCCACCTTTCTTCTCAACCAGTTTGCATCTTTTTATGTATGTATCATGTACTTCATGACTTACCAGTGTTTTAATTGTACTTTGAGTTCTTATTTTTTTCTTAGTCATGCTTCCCAAGGGAAAAGTGCTGAGTGCACCTAATTATGCAAAGTGTCAGTTGTATATGTAATATATAATGAACTTTATGAAACTAGAAAGCTGAGAGTAAATGTGAATAAGAGTAATATTATTAGGTTCAGTGGGGTTTAGGGACAAGTCAATTGGGAGGTAAGTTTGAATGAAGGAAAACTGGAGGAAATGAAGTGTTTTAGATATCTGGGAGTGGATTTGGCAGGGAATGGAACCATGGAAGCAGAAGTGAGTCACAGGGTGGGGGAAGTGTTGAAGGTTCTGGGAGCGTTGAAGAATGCGTGGAAGGCAAGAACGTTATCTCGGAGAGCAAAAATGGGTATGTTTGAAGGAATAGTGGTTCCAACTATGTTATATGGTTGCTATAGACAGAATTGTGCGGAGGAGGATAGGTGTGTTGAAAATGAGATGTTTAAGGACAATATGTGGTGTGAGATGGTTTGATCGAGTAAGTAATGAGAGGGTAAGAGAGATGTGTGGTAATAAAAAGAGTGTGGCTGAGAGAGCAGAAGAGGGTGTTTTCAAATGGTTTGGTCATTTGGAGAGAATGAGTGAGGAAAGACTGACAGAGAGGGTATGTGTGTCAAAGATGGAGGGAACAAGAATTGGAAGACGAAATTGGAGGTGGATGGATGGAGAGAAAAAGATTTTGAGTGATCGGGGCCTGAACATGCACGTCGATGTGGTATACCGGGGTCGACGTGCTGTCAATCGATTGAGCCAGGGCATGTGAAGCGTCTGGGGCACACCATGGAAAGTTTTGTGGGGCCTGGATGTGGAAAGGGGGCTGTGGTTTCGATGCATTATACATGACAGCTATATATATACTGAGTGTGAACGAATGTGGACTTTGTTCTCTTTTCCTAGCACTACCTCGCGCGTATGCGAGGGGAGGGCTTTGTCATTTCATATGTGGCGGGGAGGAGTCAAGAATAAAAAAAGGGAGCGAGTATGAATTATGTACATGTGTATATATGTATATGTCTGTGTATGTATATATATATGTATACGTTGAAATGTATAGGTA
>JAUUDZ010460414.1:0-12234 GCA_032361705.1 Panulirus versicolor | reverse complement strand
CCTTTATCCCCTTTGCCTTTGTACAATGGCACTATGCATGCATTCTGCCAATCCTCAGGCACTTCACCCTGATCCATACATCCACTGATTACCCTTACCAACCAATCAACAAGTCACCTTTCTTAATAAATTCTACTGCAATACCATCTAAACCTGCTGCCTTGCCAGATTTTATCTTCTGCAAAGCTTTCACAAACTCTCCTCTCTTAACCAAACCATTCTCCCTGACCCTCTCACTTCGCAAACCATCCAGACCAAAACACCCTATATCTGCCACCCTATCAACAAACACATTAAACAAACTTTCAAAATACTCACTTTATCACTACCTGTAATTACTTCTCCCCTTGCCCCCTTCGCCGATGTTCCCCTTTGTTCTCTCGTCTTACGCACGTTATTTCCTATCAAAACGTCTTTTTATCCTCCCTAAAGTTTAATGATACTCTCTCACCCCAACTTTCATTTGCCCTCATTTTCAACTCTTGCACCTTCCTCTTGACCTCCTGCTGCTTTCTTTTATACATATCCCAGTCATTTGCACTCCTTCCTTGTATCATCCAAATGCCTCTCTTTTCTCTTGGGGAGAGTGGGTCCACAGACTTCTGGGGATAGGGGTGCTTAGAGTTGAGTCAATTGCTCTCTGCTTGTAACACAATTCTGGGGGCAGACCTGAGCAAGAAACTGCACAAGTTGGTCAGTGAGTGAAATGAGAAACCTGAGCGTTACTGAAAATAAATGCAGTCCAGCAGTGGAAACAGACAGGATGGTTGGATAGTGAGTTTCAATGGAGAGAATTTGGAAGAAATGGAGTATTTTAGATACCTGGAAGTGGACACAGCATTAGATGAAATTATGGGAGCTAAGTAAGCCATAGGCTGGGTGAGGGGTGTACTGATGGATGCACGGAAAGAATGGTCACTGTCTGCGAGGACAAAGATGAGTAGGTCAAATGGTGCTGTATGAACGGAAGGTGTGGGTACTAGAAAATTAAGGTTAGAAAAGGGCGAATGTAATGGAAATTAAATGCCAGAGGACAATAAGTGACAATAGGAGGTTATAACCTGGGTGTCTGTAGGGTTTCTGATGGCTGCATAGTGAGCCAGCACCTCATTAGTTGTCAAGTCGCACTCCTCTGACCCAAGTAGCTGTCATTCTTTCTGCCTCATCCACACATGGACAAGTAGCATTCTCTCCACAGACATGCAATCTCTCCTTGTCACACAAAACACTTAACAACACTTAACTCACATAGCTCATTCTTTCTAATTCTGAATTTTCCTGTGGTGAGCACTATGCACTAGCCCTGCCCTTATGTAAAATGATATGAGCAATAGATATAAGTAGTAGGTAGGAACATTTACATAGGAGCATCAGGTAGAAACATTAGTTACATGCAGTAAGCCGTAACATTAGGTGGGAGCATTAGGTAGAAGTAATAGGTTGGAAAACTAGGCAGGAACAGTCAGCAGACACATTTGATAGTGTGAATTGGAACAATGTGCTATACCGAGATCGATGTGCTTTCAATGGACTGAACCAGGGCATGTGAAGCATCTGGGGTAAACCATGGAAAGGTTTGTGGGGCCTGCATATGGATAGGGAGCTGTAGTATTGGGGCATTACACATGACAGCTACAGACTGAGTGTGAATGAATGTGGCCTCTTTTGTCTGTTTTCCTGCCACTACCTTGCTGAAGTGGGGGGTAGCAATGCTGTTTCCAGGGGGGCGGGCATCGACAGGAATGAATTAAGGCAAGCAAGTATGATAATATATATGTGTATATATGTATATGTCTGTGTATGTGCATGTATAGGTATGTATATGTTGATATGTATATGTACACATATGGGCGTTTATGTATATATACGTGTATATGAGTGGATGGGCCATTCTTTGTAAGTTTCCTGGCGCTACCTTGCTAACGCAGGAAACAGCGATTATGTTTAACAAATAAATAAAATAATTATCCCTGGGGATAGGGGAGAAAGAATACTTCCCCTGTATTTCCTGCAAGTTGTAGAAGGCGACTAAAAAGGGAGGGCATGAGGGGCTGGAAATTCTTCCCTTCCATTTTTATTTTTCCAAATAAGGAAAAGAGAATAGGGCCAAGAGAGGATATTCCCTCTAAAACTCACTCCTAAATACTTAACGCTACCTCGCAAATGCGGGAAATGGTGAATATGTATGAAAAAAATATATATATATAATGTAACAAATTACTGGGAATTTTAACAAGGCTGCATGGCAAGATGTGTATAAAGCATGGCAATATTGGGGATGCATTGTTAGCTCGGCAGTGTTGCAGCATGAACATTTATTCATTTGATAATCACATCATGCAAGTACACAACATGCTCATTTACTCTTATCACTCTTTTCTCACCCAAAATGTTTCATATTCTCTGAAAACCACTACAAATCTTCACCCTAGCCTCCACATGGGAATGATCAGACATTCCACCAGCTGCCCCTCTCGGCACAATCACATCAAAATGTCTCTCTTCAGCATGCCTATCAATTAGTATGTAATCAAATAATGCTCAGTCACCCTCTTTCCTACTTGTACACATATATTTGTGTATGTACCTCTTTTTAACACAGTTATTCCCAATCATCATTCCTTTTTCAAAACACAATAAGCTCTTCAACATTTCCATTCATGGCAAGATGCATAAGCACTAATTATCATCCTTCTCTCGCAATCCATTTTCATTTTTACCCACATCAGTCTAAAGCTCACTTCTTCACAATATGTCAAATACTTACAAAACTCCTGCTTCAGCAGTAGTGCTATCCCTTGCTTAACTCTCGCCTTCAACCCTCAACTTTACTCCTAAAACATTTCCAAACCATTCTTCTCCTTTACCCTTGCATTCCGTTTCACTCAGGGCCAGAATATTCAGGTTTCTTTCCTCAAACATACTACCTTTCTCTCCATTCTTCTCATTTTGATTACATGAAATACACATTTATATAACCAAACCTAAGCCTTTGAGGAAAATGAGCACTCTCTGCTTGGCTCCTTCTGCTCCATCTTTATGAAAGTGAAATACAAGAAGGGGGGTTTCCAGCCCCCTCCTGCCCGTTTAGTCACTTTCTATGACAAGCAAGAAATACAGATGTAAAATTCTTTCTTCCCTACTGCTATAACATCCTTTTCAGAAAAAAGTTCTTTCAAATGGTAAGACTTTTTTAAAATCGACAGAAAACTTAATGTAATGAGGGCACACAAAATATCTAAAGTAGCCAGTCAATTTGCTAAACAAGCCCATCTTAAAATAAGAAACTACTTTCCACATTTAATTACTGTTTTGGCACTATTGGTGGGATCATACTGGATCATGAATCAGAAAAAGGACAACAAGGTGTTGAGGGCCTCATCAAAATATCTTTTCACTTTTACCAACACACCATCCAAAACTTTTAGAAATGTACCATGGAAGTTCTGTGCATGTAGCAGTGCTTGGCGGTATGGATTCCTGGTGGTACGGTCAGAAGTGTAGTGATTAGCTAGCACCAACAGCAGCAACACACTTTGTGATGCAAGTGGAGACTCAGGGCCTTTTTTGTTGATGTCCTCTCCACCCCCTACTAACCCTAGAGTTAATACATTCCAAAGTCCAGCTGAAAAAGAGTATGAAAGATGAAATTTTACATTTTAGATACTTATCAATAAGTAAATGAAGCCTATATTTTCAAGTAAATCTGCTTAGATGAAAAGTACATTCATTCAAAATCCAGCAGACCGGTTCCATTAACAGACAAGGAAAAACTGAATTTGACAAGCAAGCATTCTCATAACTTTAAACTCTATGCTTCATAAAAACAACTTCATAAGCACAGTATAAATTTCACAGCTATTTCAAATCACTGATGAAGTGTGCAAATGGGAAAGTAACAAGTGGTGATGAAGGAAAGACATGTGGGGAGTATTTTGAAGGACTGTTGAATGTGTGTGATGATAGTATGGATGGGGTGTTTATGTTAGGGAGGTATGCAAAGATTGAAAGTCATGAAAAGTGGTTTGGTGAAGAGAAGAGAGGTCGTGAAAGGGAGTGACTGTGTTGTTGATTTTCATTGGAAGTATGAATCACAATGAGGTGCCTGAGGATTGGTGGAATGCATGTCTAATACCACAGTACATATGGAAAGGGACAATAGTGAGTATTTGAATTATATGGGTATAAGTTTCTTGAGTGTACAAGGTAACTTGCATGGAAGAGTGGTAATTGAGAAGGTGGTGGCACATTTAAAGCATCTGACTGAGGAGGAAAAATGTGGTTTCAAGAGTGGTAGAGGATGGATGGATTAGGGGCTTGCCTAGAAGAATGTGCAAGAGAATAACTTAAAGAAACAGTAGGATGAGTATGTGGCATGTGGCATTATGGGATCTGGAGATACTATACGATAGGGTTGACAGAGATGTTTTGTAGAAGATGCTTCAAATATATGGTCCGGGAGGAAAACTGTTAGAAGCAGTGAGGAGATTTTATCAAGAGAGTAGGGCATGTGTGCAAGCAGATAGAAAGGAGGGTGAGTGGTTCCAAGAGAAGGTGGGTCTGTGGCAGGAGGGTGTGATGTCACTATGGAACGTTTAATCACTTTATGGATGGGGCAGTAAGGGAGGTGAATGCAAAGGGCTTGGATAGAGGAGCATGCTTTGAAGGCTCAGGGCCTGAAAATGCAGGAGGGTGCAAGGCATGCAAGGGGTTCAGCAAATTGTAACAATTTACAACGGGCAAAGATGGGTATGCTTGATGGTTTAGTAGTCTTGTCAGTGCTACGCTGGTGTGAGGTAAGAGCCTTAGACAAAAATGCTAAGAATAGGGTGAATGTGTTTGATATGATCTGTCTGACAAAAATACATGGTGTAAGGAGGGTTGATAAAATAAGAAATGACAGGGTAAAAGAGAAGTGTGGATGCAAAAGAAATAGTCTGCTAAGAGCATGAGGCTGGGAGGTGAGCCAGTTGTTTGCTGATGATATAGCACCAGCAGATTCGAAAGAGAAACTGCAGTAGATGGTGTCTGAACTTGGGAGAGAGTCTGAAAGAAAAAAATTGAGAGTAAATTTGAATAAAAGCAAGGTCATTAAGTTTACCAGTGGAGAAAGGTTAGCTGGAGTGTGAGTTTGAGTGGAGACAACTTCCCGGAAATGGAAAGCTCCAGATACCCGGAAGTGGATGTGGCAGTAAATGGAGCCATGGGAGATAATGCAAGCCACAGGGTATGTGAGGGTAAAACGTCTTGGGTGCACTGAAGAATGTTTAGAAAAAGATGTCACTGTATCCAAGTGCAAGGATGGGTATGCTAGATGGTATAGTACTCCCATCAGTGCTACATGGATGTGAGGCATGGGACTTAGACATTAATGTAAAGGATAAGGTGAATATGTAGGAAATGAAATGTCTAAGCACAATAAATAGTGTACACAGGAATGATCAAATAAGAAATGATAGGGTAAGAGAGAGGAGCAATAGTACAAGGAATACGAATAAGAAAGTTGAAGAAGGTATACTGAAATGGCTGAGACTTATTGAAAGAATAAGTGAGAAAAGGATGACTAAGAGGGGATTCATGTCAGAAGTAGAAGTAACAATGAAGAGGGTGAAACCAAAGAGGAAGTGGTAGGATGCAGTGAAAGATGCTTTGAAGGTTCAGGGCCTGAAGATGCAGGAGGGTGCAAGGCATGCAAGGGGTTCAGCAAATTGTAACAATGATATTAGATGAGTATGCCTAATGGATTAGCAGTCCCATCAGCGCTATGTTAGTGTGAGGTAAGGGCCTTATACAAAAATGCAAATAGGGTGAATGAGTTTGATATGATATGTTTGACAAAAATACATGATTTATGGAGGGTTGATAGAATAAGAAAAGGTAGGGTTGGAGAGAAGTGTGGAAGCAAGAGAAATATGATGACTCTAATTACCGTGAATGCACAGTCTCTCCAACTGAACAAAACAACAACCATTCTAAGAATCACATATGACATGCACGTGACATTCACTCCCCAAACAAAAGCAACATATAAACTAAGTGCCCTCAGAACACTAAGTGGCACTAGATTTGGAAAAGAAAAGGAATCCCTCAACTAAGATATCTTAGATAAACAATCCATCCACCCTAAAATAGACTATGCCTCACCAGCTTGGTCTTCCACAATTCCAAAAGCAATTACAGAGCAAAAAAGCTGCAAACCATACAAAATAGTGCACTCAGAACAATCACTGGCTGCCTCACAACCATACACACAACACCTTCACAATGAAGCAGATCCATTCAGTACAGACTCACTTCAACAAGCTTAGCACCCAATTTTATGCATTAGCACCAGACCCCTCACATCCAAACCACTCTACCATATAACTAACCATCAACACCTATGTAAAGATAAAAAGCTTACCCCTACCTCACACTCCAGTAATCTCTACTCACAGATTAACCTAATCCCAACAAACATAATACTAACAAACCAGATAAAAAAATGAAATAACCCAGCAAGTTTTAAACAACTGTCCTCTCAACTCACTCTTAAACTCCAACCCACCAGACATACACCCATCAGAAACACATTCCCTAGATAAAGAAGAGTCACTCTCCTGCTTGGACATCATCCATCCTTAAAACACTACAAACACTGTTTCAACATATCCCAAGATCTTTCATGCACACAATGCAAATACCACCTTCTCATTCATGTTCACTTCTCAAAACTTGACACATATCCTTTCTACATCTTCCTTCTCAACTTTATCCTCTATCCTAATTCTGACTATGCTACTTCAGCTATACACCTCTACTGCTCTTATATCATAACCTACTCTGCCCTTATGACAATGGGGTTTCACATCTATACTTCAGAGCTGGACCAAGTAAATACTCCATCATGCAAGCCTCTTCCTCAGTTTGCATTTAAATTCTTTCCATTTACCTTAGCTTTCAGCACATCTGTGATTTTCTCTCTTTCAAGACACTGCACTCATTTTCAGCTTTCCAAATGATAATCTTTCTCAAATGAATGAGCTTATATTAAACTTCCACTTCTTCATCCTTTAAATCAAATAAATATAAAAGTAAATCTTTATGATTAAATCAGCACTATATTACCATGTCTTTTAAGAAATATTAAAGCAATTATATTTACCCTAATAATCCACTGTCTGTGTACCTACTTTATAGGAGTGTTCTGGTGTGTGCCAAAGCAGTATTACTGTGCCATTACAACTTTAAATGTCTTTTTCTTTGAAACTGTATATATTCAGTGTATTGAAAATTGAACTGAACTGAAGTGTGTACCTTATTTTGTTAACATATGTGAGCAGGCATGTTTCTTATTCTAAAATTAATATATGTGGATGTTCCAAGTCCTTTGCAAGAGCTTTTGATTCAAAGAACCATACTGCACTCACTTACTTATGTACCTATATCTTTCCATACTGTTGTGTTGACCACTACACTGTCAATATCATCAATGCTACAGATGAAGACTAATAATGAAGTGCTTATTCAAATATGGAGATGATACATCTCTAACATATATTGTAAGAACCAGAAATTTGTCATTTTTTGATGAATCTCTATCATCACTGCTCTATGCTAACAGCCCTGCATGGAGAATTGTAAACATCAGAGATGACGAAAAAGGAAGTTGTATGTTATGCAAACATAAAACACTGGTAGGGATAAGCCAAGCAATTCAAATACAAGGGTAGAATACTAAACAGTCAGATATAAAGTAGAATCTCTTGGAGAGTAATAAAGATACATACATGCTAACCCAAGTACAAGACTGCCACCCTCATCTTTGATCGGTGGTTTATCCTGTGCAATGAAGCGTTTCAGTAAAGTCTTGACAAAGAGACAAGCATGAATGGAAGCACGACCAGTCATCAGCATTCTGTAGGGTACACCAAAAAAATTAGACAATAAAAGAGCTCTAAATTAAACTTTTATGATTCACACATGAATAGTTCATACTTTATTTCACCCAAAATTATTTCAAATTGACTTATGTCCTTACTTTCCACTTGAACTTTACTATTATACACCTGCTTTTCCACTTAACCTGAGAAACATCAGGAACAAAAAACAATGACCTTAGTTGCACACATCACCTCCAAATGAGACTATCATCCACAACTAAACCCAACACCAAAATCCCCAACCAACCATACTGCTCTAATTCCTTCTATCTAATGCAACCCTTTTTCCTTCCTTTATTCCACGTGGCCTCATTTGCACAAGTCCATTCTTTAGTTATCATGTATAATATACAGAAACTATAGACTACCATCCATAGGTAGGCACATAAGCCTGTTTTACAATTTATCTTAACTGTTTGAAGTCATACAGTAATTCAGCCCATTAACAACACATTAGCCAATCCCATACACCATATCATTTCATATCTCTATCTAATACAAGACTACACCCTCAATACTTCCATTTTCTCCTCAGTCTACCTTTACCTTTTGCTCCTTGTGTTTCTAACACAAAGAAACTCTAAAGGTCTTTCTTTCTTCATCCTATCCATATGCCCATACCACTTCAGTACACCCTGGTCAATCCTCTAAATCTGACTGCCCTCACCACCATACTGCACTCTGAAGCAATCATTTCTTACAAAATCAACTCGCCTCTCAAAAATATTGTCTTTAAGCATTTCATTCCCAGCATTTCTGCAAATCAGTCAGCCATCAAAAGGAATTAAGTGGCCTGCATACTGACTATGAGATATAAATGTTCTAAACAATACGGAATTAAAACATTTATAAGCTTCTGTGGTGAAGTGGTCAGCACCACTGCCAGCTACTGAATTCCAGCTACAGTAGTCGGCTCATTGCTGACCCAGCTGCTTGTCCTCCCCTAGGGTCTGATCAATAAATGGATACCTAGCTAAAGCTGGGATATATTGAGGAATCTGTGGAAAGAAAGGCTCATATCTAAGAAAGTGAAGATGGACACTTCTAGAGCAACTGTAATCTCAATAGTGTTGTATGGATATGAGGCTTGTGTTCAAGATGAAAGTGTGTAAAAGAGGGTGAATGTGTAGGAAATCAAATGACTGAGGAATTTATGTGGTGTGAGAAGGATTGATCAAGGAAGAAATGATAGGGTAAAGAACAGGTGTGCTGAAATGGTTTGGAAAGAATGAGTGAGAAGTAGCTGACAGGGATGACGTATGTGTAAGAAGTGGAGAGGACAAGGAGTAAGGGAAAACCAAGTTGGAGATGAAAGGATGAAGTGAAAAAGATTTTGAGTGCTTGGAGCCTGAACAAGAGGGAGAGTACGGGGCATGCACACAACAGAGTGAATCAGAGTGATCTGGTACACAAGAGGAAACAACCTGTCACTGGACTGAACCAGGGCCATTTCTTTGCCTTTTCCTCAAGCTCATTTTCAGCATTTATCACTGCCTGTAATCACTGCAAGTATGTTATCCATGAGGCAAAGCATTTCTGTATTCAAAGGGAGTGTGATAACCTCTCCTCATCATTCACTGATAGTCTTTCTGGTCTATAGCTAAGGGCATCACTAACAAATTCTGTTGTTTTGCCTTTCCTTCTCTTTTCCGTTCTGATAGTAATATAGCTGTCTCTCCCATGGCTAAAGCAACTCTCTTTGGTTCCCGTTTCTCCTTTAACTCCACCTTGGATGACTAACATTCCTTCACCCCCCTGATGCTCCTCTTACTAATCCTATGCCTTTCACCATCATCTGCTTTCAGACTGTCCAAAAAGTGCTTTTCTCTCTCAACACAATCAAGGATTATGGTCCTAATAGCTTCCATCCCCCTGTATTGAAAGACTGTGCCTCTGAACTTGCACCTGTACTTGCTCATCTATTCTGTTCCTCTTTAAAGACCACAACTTTTCCTTCTTGGAAGCATGCATCCCTAAGAAGTGAGCGTTCTGACGTCAAACTATTGTCCTGTTGCTTTGATGTTTACCATTTTCAAACTTTTTGAATCTCTCCTCAACTACCATATCCTTAGACATCTTGAATCTCACAGCTATCTCTTTGCTTACCATATGGCTTGCATAAGGTGATATCCACTAGTGATATTCTTTTCTAACTCACTAATGTCATGTTTTCTAACTCACTAATGTCATGTCATCATCCCTGAAAGATTCTGGGGAATCCTTTGCACTTGCCCTTGACATATCCAAAGCTTTTGACAGGGTATGGTATCAAGGTCTCATCTCTAAGCTTTCTTCTTTTGGCTTCCCTTGCTCACTTTGCTCACTCATACCTAGTTTCCTCTATGGCCATGGTTGTTGCTGGATAGGCCTTCCCCCTTTCTACATCAACAACTGTGTCCGTCATGGTTCTGTCCTGTTTCCTACACTTTTCCTTCTGTTTATTAATGATTTCCTCAACAAATAACCAAATGCACTTATTCAGTGATAACTCAATACGGCATTCCTCCATATCCTTCAATTCTGCTCCTTCTCTCAATCAACCTGCATCTTGTCTCAACACAACTTCCTTAATAAACTTGAACTTGGACAAGATATCTCTGTGGGGTAGATGAAATCTGGTTAAGTATACTGCCTCCAAGATCCAGTTTCTACCCATCTCTATTGAAAATTCCTCACAACTTTCCACTCTCCTTCAACGGTTCTGTATTCCAACTCTTGATTCAATGAACATACTTGATATTACTATAACATCCACTCTTTCTTGGAAACTGTACATTACAGAAATAGCAAAGTCTGCCTCTAAGACAGAGAGTATGTAGATGTCGAAATTTCTTTTCTTCTGAACAGTTTCTACTTTGACACAATAAAAGGATTGGTCCCTCCTTGTATGGAGTGCTACTCTCACATCTGAAGTAGTTCTAGTTCAGCATCCTTACTTGACACACCTGAATCGAAAAGTCCAACTTACAAACTCTCCCAGGCTAACTTCAACTCAATTCCCCTATGTCGCAATGTTGGTTTGCTTTCCCTCTTCTATCGGTATAATTTTGATATTTCCTCCCAAAAGCTGGTGCTTGTGTGCCCCCACCACTAGTTAAACAGCCAGACCATGCAATACTCGACAAGCTGCTGCATCACGATTACTTTGTGGCTGTTGGCAACTCAAGGTAGAGCCATTTTGATTACTATTTCTTTACCTACACCTCAAAGCTCTGGAACTCTCTTCCCTCTCATATTTTTCTCATTAACTATGACCTGATAAATTTTAAAAGACAGGTTTTCACTTCTTGCAACATTCGTAAATACTTTCCCTCGTCTCTTCTTTTTCCATTTTATAATCACCTCTAGATTTCAATAAAGGCCTAGCCTTGATACGGACTTTTGTCTGTCATTGGAAGGAATAGTAGTTCCAACAATATTATATAGTTGTGAGGCATGGGCTATATAGATAGGGTTGTACAGAGGAGGGTGGATGTGTTGGAAAGAATTGTTTGAGGACAATATGTAGTGTGAGGTGGTTTGATTAAATAATGAAAGGGGAACAGAGATGAGTGGTAATAAAACGTGTGGCTGAAAGAGCAGAAGAGGGTGCGTTGAAATGATTTGGATATATGGAGAGAATGAACTGACAAAGAGGATATATGTGTCATAGGTGCAGGAAAAAGGAAAAGCAGGAGACCAAATTGGAAGCGGATGGATGGAGTGAAAAAGATTTTGAGCGATTGGGGTCTGAACATACAGGAGGGTGAGAAGTATGCAAGGAACAGAGCGAATTGAAATTACCAGGGTTGATGTGCTGTCAATGGAATGAACCAGAGTATGTGAAATGTCTGGGGTAAACCAAGGAAAGGTCTGTGGGATCTGACTGTGGATAGGGACCTGTGGTTTCCGTGCACTGCACATGACAGCTAGAGACTGAGTGAGAATGAATATGACCTTTTTTGTCTGTTTTCCTGGTGCTACCCCAATGAAACGCGGGTAGCGATGCTGTTTCCTATGGGGTAGGGTTGTGCTAGGAATGGATGAAGGCAAGCAAGTATGAAAATATACATGTATATTTATGTATATTATCCCTGGGGATAGGGGAGAAAGAACACTTCCCATGTATTCCCTGTGTGTCGTAAAAGGCGACTAAAAGGGGAGGGAGCGGGTGGCTGGAAATCCTCCCCTCTCGTTTTTTTTTTTTTTTTTTTTTGATTTTCCAAAAGATGGAACAAAGAAGGGGGCCAGGTGAAGATATTCCCTCAAAGGCCCAGTCCTCTGTTCTTAATGCTACCTCGCTAATGCGGGAAATGGCGAATAGTATGAAAGA